>CATIWR010245954.1:0-21406 GCA_949677035.1 Omphalea diandra | reverse complement strand
CTTCTTTCTTCCTCTTAAAATAAAAAAAAAAAGTCAAAAAAAAGAAGAAAAAAATAATGATAAAAAAAAGAAGAAGAACAGAAGTTCAAAGAAATAAAAGAGGAAGAAGAAGATGTATTTCTTTATCAAGGCAGTTCAATTATATTTTGCAAAATATATCAAGTAAGGGCCTAGAATTTCTATTATTTTTAAGATCCATGAGAGTAAGATTATGTTTTGGCATTAGATTTGTTCTTTATTAAGAGATCATGTGAGTTTCATTTAAGAGAATATTTAGTAAGCATGATCAATTATTTTGTAGTCCACTAGTCTAAAAACACCTACCCTTTACCAAGGCCCCATTACAACCAAAAGAAAGACCTTTTGATTTGTGCTTGTATTTGAGTTAAAGTGGTGGAGAAGTGATTTATTTTTAAGCTTATGGTTGACTTTTAGGCTATTTGTTGGATGATGAGAGCATATACACTAACATTTAAACACTTGGAATGAGGGGTACGTTGTGCGAAACTTGATAAATGAATTTGCTTTTTTTTTTTTTTGGATTTGTGAATGGATAATTTTGATGCATTTAATTTTAGGGGTAGTTATGATTAAATAAGTATGCTAGAACACAAATTTTTGCAAGTTTGAGAATTGATGAATCTTTCGCATAGCTCGGTTAATTCGATTTGTTATGATACCAATGAGGGGATGAAATGTTTATAAGTCAGTTGTGTTAGTTTTTATGTGTTTTGTGCTTTATGTTTTTTTTTCTAGTTTTGTTTTGAGTTTTTTATTCATGCCTTTTTCCATTAGCTTAGTATTTTTGCTTGGGGACAAGCAAAATGCTAAGTGTGGGACAATTTGACAGTTTTGTATTTTTATTATTTTTTAAAGCTAGTTGTTCTGTTAATTAAGTCTATTTTAGAAAAAATTACTATATAATATCTCACTTTTAGTTTGTATTTTGTAATTTTATAGGAAATCCTGGAAATTGGAGCTTATTGATGAAATATGAGGGTTTTTTGGGCCAAATTGTGCAGTTTTAGAAGTTTAAGGACCAAATAAAAATTTGACCACCATTTAGGGACCTATTTTGATATTTTTTAAGACAAAATTTGAGTCCAATTTTGATTCAAAAGTGGAAGGCCCTAGAAGACATGCTAAATTAGAAATTCACCGGCTCTAAGAAGGGAAATTTGGTTGAATTTGACTCCTAATTAGAAAAGGATTCTATTTTCCTAATTGATGAATGATGTTTTTTTTCCTAGTTTGTGAAGGATGCTATTTTCTTATTTTAAAGAGGAATAAGAGACTATAAATAGGAGAGAAAAGGATTAGGAATTATTGGATTATTATTTTTTTGTTGAGTTTTTGCTTTGTTTTATTTTTGGAGAAGTCATCCACAAAAGAAAGATTATTGATCAACTATCAAGTTTGAAGGAAATTAAAGAATATAAGGGTTTTATCATGAACACTTTTCTATTTTATTTTCTCTTTATTTTGATGTTGGTTAGTAATTCAATTATGAACTAAATTAATTAGACACTTGGGTAGGATGAACCTAAAATGAGTTTTGAATTGTGATTTTTTATATAATATAATCTTTTCATTATTTTATGGAATTCAATTGTGTTTGCTCTTTATTATCTTGAATTGATATATCTAGAATATTGATTATTGTTTTAAATCAAGTTATTGAATCGATCTAACATAATTGAAAGGAGTTGCATGTACCCCTAGAGATAGGATAACATAAATCTTTCGGATTAGGGTCAAACCTAATAGTGAAATTCAAGGAACTATAATGCAATTTTGGGGGTTTTAATTAGGAAGAGATTCCAATTAATCAACCTAGAATTAGATGTTAATGATTTTGAGAAAGGCTTTAACATACTAAAGGAATTTCCATGGTTCCATAAACATTGAATTAGATTGTATTGTCGAAAAAAAATCAATTTCTTAATAAGTCTTAGGGGGATTCAATACTTGAATGCTATTTGTCATATTGATTACCTTTTTCTCACTCTCTATTTAATATTTTCATTATTTTAGTTTGTTGAATTATTTTATTTTATTAATTAATTAATTCACTTAAAATTGTCGGTTAAATAATAGAGAAAGAGCTAATACTAGTACTTTTAGTCCTTGAGGGATTGACACTCGATATTCCTACGCTATACTATATTCGGTATGTGCACTTGCCTATTCGATCTATAGGTGTTAGCCTCGAACCGTATCATAATATTCTTTAGTTTACCATTGAAGTTTTACATAAAATATTTTGATTGTCGTTAAGACAAACCATGCTCCACAAGCCATCCTAACTACCCTTGAAACCTATACCCAATATACTTAATCTCACATCAAGTCTAGGTTAAACAAAATTTGACTTTACCCTTAAATCTCACATATCCAACCAGAACAACCATGTATTATACTTGATAATGAAGTGCCTTGAAAAACTCTATGAGTAGATGCAATAAACACCTTCTTTCTTCATGACCACTTTTAAGCTACCTTATCGAGCCCATATGCTAACAAAAATCTACCCATAAAGAATATGTCAGTCTAAAATTTAAATTTTTTAATGCAAAGTAAGGAGATTCCATGGAACATATCATGAAGTTTATTGAGACATTGAAAGCTTATAGTCTTAATGATGACTTGAAGCTGAAGGATTTTTTTAAATCCCTTACTGATAAGGCTTACACATAGTATGTCAATCTTACCTTGGGATTCGTGGCTTCTTTAACAATGATATGTCAGCTCTTCTTAGAAATGTTCTTCTTAACTCAAGAGGAGATGACTATATTTAAAAAAGGAAGAGGGCAATAATAGAATAAAGATGGATTAGTGAAGTATATTCAACACTTTAGAAAGTGGACTCTAAACATCCATGATTCATTTGATGATAAGGTGGTAGTAAAGATGTGTATCCAAAGTATTTTTTAGAGAATTTAGGATATATTTAGAGAATTTCAATATTACCTCCTTTGTTATACAAGTAAAAGATGCAAGGAGGACTAATAATACCTTGTTTAAGAAAATAGGTAAAGGAAATTATTTAAATAAAAGATACTTAAGAGCTTTAGAACTAACAATAAGCCTTGAAGCAATTGTCTCTTCTAGATTTGTTAAATCACCACCTTTTCCTTATCTTATGTGTAATGTTATTGTAATACTTGATCAGTGGATCAAGGATAAGAACATTAATGTTCCTAATGTTGAGTAATAACCTACTAAGGAGAAAACTAATTCTAAGTTTTATCATTTTGATAAAGTTATTAGCCAAGCAAGAGTTTGGAGAGCTTTTGCTTGAGCAAAATGATGTGTAAAGGAATCCTTTCCCAATGATAGAAAGTATGCCTAAGCTAATGTTATTATCCACATACCTCCCCAACCATCAAGTGGTGATAACTTTGTTGATGCCAAAGCTTATTATGACGCGATTTTGGAGATGCAAGTAGATGAGGCTATTGATTGTAATATTACTAATTCTTTAATGAAGAATCTAACTTTAGAGCCTTCTTTAGCTAATTAGGATTCAATAAGGAAATAAAAGAGGTTGTTATAATTGATTTAATAAACATATCAAAAGCATAATACTAGTAACGTAGTATATTTAACCAACTTATGAAGAAAATGGCAAAGAATGGTAAGAATGTCATCATTTTTTCTGCTGATAACATGTTTAAAAAATCTTAATTATAATTATCCTCTTTATGTAGACAATCTTCTTAATGGATATCCCACGAGATGAACATGCATTGACCCTAGTTTCTCTATTAATATTATGTCTATCTTCACTTTCAAAATTGCTAACACCAAGGAAAAACGTCTTGTTAAATAACCTATTATTATCCAAACTTTTAGAAATGATGATATTAAAATAATAGGATACATGAATCTTGATTACAACATTAGGCCTATTCATCTCTCTATTAGGTTCTTTGTCATTGATACATATGTATCTTATCTCCTTTTTATTAGAAGAAATTGGTTACATAAATATAAATTGGTGCCTTCTACTCTTCATAATGCATTAAAAGATATTGGAATGGTAAGGATGTCTTTATATCTATTGCTAAAGCTCTTTTTGACTGCCATGAGTTCTATATTCCTGAAGCGACATTCTTTAACAAGTATGATAATGATACTGAGATAGCTTTAACAAAGCCTATTAGTGTGTTGTTTTTGAACTAGAAGGAGATTGATTAAGGCATAAAGGTTGGTATGGTAAAGAAAACAAAGAGGAATGGAAAGAAAAGAAGAAGGAATTATACTCTAGAAAGGTGAATATTGAGTCTTTTATCCATCTATAAGGAACATATATCACTATGAAGGGGTGTAGGGCCTCAGAGAAATTTTTCTTTAAACCCTAAATAATCAATAACTATAGAAGTCTCAAACACCTAACCCTTAAACTAACCATCCAACACATATTATACCCAATAGCCCCAATCAACCCCAGTTATACTTGAATTACAAGAAGCATATTCTGCACATTAACAACTCTAAGATTAATTAAAACCCTAAACTGAAGACATAAACGAAGAAAACCTTACTTAGGATGGGGAGCCACTAAAATCTATCTTCATTAGTAAAAGCCTTCCTCTAAAAAAATTACATTGATTATACTATTGAGGAAGTATAAAGATGTTTTTACTTAGACTTATAAAGAAATACCTAGATTAGATCTAAAGTTGGTGGTTCATAGATTACCTTTAGAAGTAGACCTACGAAGTAAGCAAATGCATTTTTCCCCTTAAAGTGGAGGTTCAAATGAAAAAGGAAATTCAAAATCTTCTTCAAGTGAGTTTCATCAAACCCATTCCATACCTAACTTGATTTATGAATATGGCTCCTACTTGAAAGAAGAATGGTTAAATAAGGGTTTTTGTTGATTTTTTAGATCTAAACAAGATTTGCCTTAAGAATGAGTTTCCTCTCTTTAATATTGATATTTTGATTAATGCTCCTACTAGTCATGAATGAATAATTTATTTCAATAGTCACTAAATTATAACCGAAATTCTAATGTAGTCACTAAAGATTGATTTTGTACAATTTAATTACCAAGCTTTAATTTGTGTTCTATTATGATTTTTAGCCCTTTTCTTACGATTTTTATTCCATTATTAAATTATTTTGAATTTTTATTTCCAAGAAAATTTTGAATTTCTATTTTTATGAGTTATGATAACAAATCCAAAACACAAAATCAATTTAAAGGTAAAAAAAAATTATATAAATTTTTAGCTAATAAACCACAATAAAATAAAAATCAAGGTTTAATGATTCAATTGAACAAAATTAATTTTTAGTGACCACAATAAAATTTGGTCATACTTCAGTGACCATGAGGATTAATTATCTAGTCATGAATTGTTCCTTTTTAGATGGGTTAAATGGCTACAATCAAATTTGATGGTTATAGAAGATGTTAAGAAAATTACTTTCTACATACTCATTAGGAACTTTCACGTTATGTCTTTTGGACTTTAAAATGCCAAAATCACATATGAGTTAATGAATGCTCTTTTTTATATTATGTTGTATAATATAATGGAAGATTGTGTTATTGATATTATGGTGAAGTCTAAAGAGATGGAAAACCATCTAGCTCATTTGTAACGGGTGTTTGAAAGATGTCATTAATTTAAATTGAGAATGATTCCCTTTCAAATAGGCTTTTAAGGTGTCCTCTAAGAAGTTCTTGGATTTTTTGTAGTCCATTAAAAAGGCATTAATTGATATTAACCCTTTAAAGGTTAAAGTTACTTACTCTAAGAAACCTTCAATAAGTCAAAAGTAGCTTAAGAGCTTATTAGGTAATGTATCTTACATCATATAATGCATTCCAGCCCTCATTGAGATTCTCTCCATTTCAAGCATTTCTAAGAATGTTCCTTTTAGATTATGAAAACCATAAGAAGAAGCTTTTGAACGAATCAAGGAGATTTTGATTTCTTTAACCGCAAGTTTAATGCCACTCAAAGATATTTCTATGAGATTATATCTAGTTTCAACTAATCATTCTATTAGTGCTTCGATGCAAGAAGTTGATGGGCAAAAACATTGTTAATTAATTGAGCTAATCTTTGCAGAGGAGTAAATTAAATTATCCTTCCTTAGATTATTTAGTACTTATGTTTGCAATATAAAAAACTACACCATTATTTATTTTGTATACAAAGTGTTTCTTGTTACTTGCTCCAATCTAATCAAATCTTACCTAAACAAGCTAGATCTATTAAGGAGAATTGCTAAGTGGTTGTTATTAACTGTAGAGTTTGCATTAGTATTATCCCTCTAAAAGCTATTAAATATTAAACAGTTACAAATCTTCTAGCTCAATTCCCTTCCCACTAAGAAGAAATTATCACTGATGAGATTCTTAGTATATTTTATAAGGAGTCTTTCTTTAGAGATAAAGAAAGGAGAATTGAACTTGTACTTTGATGGTTCTTTATGTTAATTTATGTCCAAAAGCTAAGTAGTTAGATTAAGGATATAACTAACTGATGATCATGTTATATGAGTTAATATTCAAAAAAATTTTAAATCTTTTGGCTTTTTCATAACTATATGGGATTAGGTTGCATAATATATATCAATATGATAATGCTCAAAAAAGAAGTCCATAGAATTCATATACTTTAAAAAGATAATTGTAAGGTGTTATAACTATAAGATACTTACTCTACCAAGTGTTATTCCTAAACTATCCTAGTCAATGTTATATCAAGATTGGACATTGGTAGATTTGTAAAGACTTAATATATGTTATGTTCCTTCCTTAAGGTCAAGTAAGTAATTGATCTCATAGGTAGAAGTATATGGGATATTTAAAACTAGCACGTAGGTGCTTTTAGGGAACAAGTTTACTAAATCACCCACTTGAGAATTTTATATAGAACATTATCTCTGTGTCTTTGAAAATTTTATAGGAATTGTGAAAACATAAAATCTTGTTATGAGAGTCTTATGCTTTGATTTATGACTTCGCTTATCCTAGCCACTAATCGCTCATAAGGCTTATTTTGGGTATAGTATAAACTTTATAGAGTCAATGAATGATCAAGATAGGATTTGTTAGCCCAAGATACATTAGAGACATCTTACATATTCTTAATTAATATTGATTAAAATTCTTGCAAGGTTTGATGGATGGTTAGAAGAGTGTCTTACATTGCACCATCATTGTTAATGGTTAGTGAAGAAGAGCTAAGAGATATCAAACTATATAAAGAGGACACTAACCTATTCTTTAAGTTTGATTAGATGTCATATAAAGAGTGGATTGCATTAGACTAATCAATTCACTACTAAGAGTTAGATTAAGTCACCTTGATCATTCCTAATAATTGAGTGGCCATGACATATTATTTAACATCATAATTCATATGTTTTATAGTTTAATTTTCTCTTAAAACCATATATATTCACTTAATTTCTCATATAAAATGGACCTAATGCATATTAATTAATGTTTTGTAAGCTTAAAAGTAAAGAAAAACAAAGTTCATATGAAGAAGAAGGAGTACACGGTCGTGCTTTGATAGCACATGGTTGTGCACCTTAGCAACACTAAAAGACCAAAAGAGAGCAAAATGCACGACCTTGAAGCATGGCGGTGCATTTTGGAAAGTTAGCAAACAGAAGGTTATCATAGCAATGCACAGTCGTGCTTTGATAGCACATGGTTGTGATCCTCCTTAAAACCTAAAATGAAGAAAGAAATCTTTTCCCTTTCCATGCACCCAAGCTTCCTCTTTTAAAGGCACATTTAAAGCACTATTTAAGGAGGAAAATAAACATTTAAAGTGAGAGAACAAAGCATAACAAGTCTCAGAGATTCAATCAAGGAGTTGTAGAAAGAGAAGGTACAAGCAATCAAGGAAGTTAAAGAAGAAGTCCATGGCTTTTTTTGGGATTAATTTTGATTGTCATCTTTTCTCCTTTCTTTTTCATTATAATTAAAATTCTTAAGACTAAGGTTGTAGATGGATCTTGTGAGACCTATATTGGTTTTCCTTAATTTAAATCTTTTGGTTTCATTCATTCTTTATGTTAGTATTTGTTGAATGCTTCATGTTATTGATTGATGGGCTATTGATCATATTTAGTTTTATGAGTCGACTATCAAGAGATGCTTATCATGGAATAGACCCTTTAATAATTCCCTTATTTTGTTATGAGTTGAAAGCCCTTAATATAGCATTGTTATTTTTAAAGTCTTATTTAGTAAGACAATTACATGATGTCTAGCATTTGAGTTAGGAGACCTTTACGTAACATGATTTTGTATGTTAATTGATACTTGAGAGACATTGATTAATCACCCTAGTGACTCAATAGTAGCACTTGATGAATAAACCAAATAGATGAAGATTAGAAATTTACTAGAAGTCACCAAGTGACGTTGAACCCCTAACCACTTTTCTCTATTGATTGTTTCCAATTATTACAAGTGTTGATTTTATTTCCTTATTTACAATTTCAATTGTTAGTTATTATTAATTCTCTAGATAATATAAGACACAAGATACTTAGTACTTAAATTGATCCTCATGAGAATGATATATGTACTCATAAAGTACACTTTATTACTTAACAACTATGCACTTATAGTTCTAGGGTTATTTATATAACACTAACCCATCATCACATGCAACTATAAAGGCTAATTATGATCTTTAAATATGAGTTAATTAATTATGGAATTAATAACAAATTAAATTATATTTTATTCATTCTTTTCTAAACATGTTGATTCAAAATTCCAATTTATATTTAATGTCAATATAATTAGGAAGCTTAGTAAGTCACACATAATAAGATTTAAACAGGAATTAAAATGAGAATATATCATAATTACATAATAAGCTTTCCTCATTTATTTAGGACTTATTTAACAAGTTTGGATACTTAAGCCTAATAGGCCTAACTTAACCTAATGAGATTATGTTAAGAAGTTAACTATAAAAGGGATATAAATATTTGGCTAAGAAAAGAGATAATAAGACTTTTGCTAAGTGCAATTCGCATATTACACACCAATTTTAATTAATGTATTGAACAAAAGAGAAAGAAAACACTGGCCTCTCTCTCTCTTTTATAATTTTCTAACATTTTTACTAATCTCTCACCTTTTTCACTTAAAGGGTTTAGGTGATTTTCTTGTTGTTCTTGTGTAAAGATAATTAGAGACCAAACTAGGAATAGTTGCAGTTTGTTATAACCCTTAATTTTATGTTTTAGATTTGAAAAATGATATAACATTCTAATCTCTTAGATTAGTTTATGATCTATGTTTGGAATTAATGAAATCCATTAGATAGGAATCAAATTAAAATTTTAAATTTTTTTCTATCTATTACATGTAACTAGATTATAGAGATTAAGATTCTCGACATTTTGACTAATTCAGCTAGGGGAGCTTGAATTGTACTTGTTTTGCTAAGTAATAAAATTATTTCCTTAGCATGCAAGCTTGAATTTTCTTGCACACATAATTAGGCTAAGTCTGAGTCCCTTGCTAGTGATCATGTGAAAGCATATACTTTATGTATTTATGGTGATTCTAATCTCACTATGAAATAAATAATTTTGGTAATTTTGCTCTTAAAAACCTAGTTTTACACCTTATAGAGCTATAGTGCAAACTATGAGCATATTCCAATCTATTAGATGTAAGCATGCTCTTAGATCATCTAATCATCATGTAGATGCTTTAACAACTTTAGCTTTAAGAATCCCTATTCCATATGAAAAGGAGCAGTTTAATGTCTCTATGTTTAAGATCTCTTTGCTTTGTACCTTCTTATAGTTTTCTCATGATCCTGAATTTATTAATGATTGGTGCACTCCTCATAAGAAGGAATTGATGCATTCCACTATTGCATTTATTGAGAGCTTAAAAGTTTTATGCTTCTTAATAATGCCTTATATTATAAAGGGGGCTAGTAGAATCTTAGCAAGATGCATTTCTTTAGTAAAAGCTCAAGAAACGTTGAAGTAAGTACATAAACAGTGGCATGGAGTAGGAGGACTGCCTCTATATCATTACTTTTAATAAGCAAGGTACTATTGGCCTTCAATGGCCAAAGATGCTTCTGAATTACAAAGTTCCTACCTTAAATGTTTATGGATCCTTGATTTTATGGAATGTAATTTCATTAGTAGCATAGGAGATTGGTGTTATCCTTATATTGATTACTTGAGAAGAAATATACTCTTAAAAAAATTTTGAGTGTAAAATTAGTAAATAAGCATACAAATAAGTTATGTTTAAGGGTGATGAACTTTATCATTTATCTTTTATAGGAAAGACATTAAGATGTTTATCTCCTTTTAAAGTAGAAACAACATTAGTTAAAGTTCATTATGGGTCTTATGGTAAGCATCAAAGAGGCAAAATATTGTATCAAAATTACCTGACGTTAGGTATTATTAGCTTACAATGAAAGAAGATTCTTTTAACATTGCCAAAAAAATATGTACCATACTTATATTCCATGGTGATGCTATCCATACTCTAGCAATAGAACTCCAGAGTTTGATCATTCGTTGGCCTTTTTTATATTTGGGTATTTAATTTAATTCGTCTTATCAATCCTTCTTTAAAAGGTCATATTTATATTCTTACTACAATAGAGTACTTTAGACATTAGATGGAGGTTATCCTATTACAAAAGGCCATTGGACTAGCTATGGAAATTTTATGAAAGAATACATCATTTGTCACTGTATGATCATTAGATGCATGATCTCAGATAATGGTACTCCATTTATCAACTCTTTAGTACAAAAACTTATGGCTTCTTATAATGTGAATAATGTGAAGTCAATCCTTATTGCCTTAAGGGAAATAGAAGAACAAATCCATAAATAAGACTTTTCTTAGAGTAATTGGTTGAATGGTCCATGATGATTCTAAAATTTGGCTTGAAAAGCTTCTAATGGCATTATAGGCATATTGTACTTCAAAGCATGGACAGACTAAGGCTTTTCCATTTTTATTATGTATGATTCTAAAGTAGTTCTTCTTACTCGGATTTTACTTCCTTCAATAAGATTAGCTTTAAGTGCATAACTCGATTGTGATGCTCTAAGGATGCTAGACTTAGAAGTATTCGATGAAAAGTGAATCAAAGCTAAAAGAAATTTGGTCACTTATCAAAAAAGTCTAAGGTTGGCATATGATTACATGGTATAAAAATAAATGTTTTCATGAGGGAGATATGTTACAAGCAACTTAACATATCAGGCTAGACATTCTTGCTTTAAAGTTCAATTTTTAATGGAAATGTCCATATATAGTGTATAAAGTTAGCGATAGTGATTATTCTAAAATGTTGAATTGAAAGATCAAAATAATATAACTGATGCAAATATACAAGGCTAGCCCAAAGATCCACTTCAACTTTCAGGCCTAATCATAAGGGGAAGGTTCAAAGAAGTAATTTAGTTATTCAAGCAATAAGAAATAACAAATGGGCTAACCCAAGAAGAACAAAAGAAACAATAAGCCTAATTGCTTGGAGATGGCAGCATGGACTCTTTAAAGGAAGCCTTTAACTTGATTCGTTGGAGCCTAACATGTGGAGATGACCATTGTTATTAGGCCAAGACATCATTTGAAGGCCCAATTCGGCCAAACATGAAGAAACTTTCTCATTAGGCTAAATTTCTCTCTAAAACTAATTAGGAACTTTTGTATTTACCTATGTAAGAAACTTCTTTTATAATTACGAAATATCAGATGTATCTTTTAGTTATTTCTTATTTAATTTTAGGAGTATCATATTTTCCTAATTAGACTAGATAGCTTCAGCCAAGGCATGAAGGCCTATTGAGGAAGTAATTCTTAAGGTTTCTAGAAGCTTTATAAAGGCTATAAAAAAACCCTTCTTATTCAGCCAAATCAATTATTGAAAAATATTTCTTTTAGCAAATTGCTTGTGAGAGTTCATACTCTTCTTGAATTCTAATAGGATTTAGTGAGATTGTTAAGTGAGTTCTTACAAACTCATTTAATCTAGGTCTTAAATTACTTAATCAATTTAAGATTGAGATTAAAACCTCTTAAATCTTTATAATTTATGTTGCTAGAAATAAGTTTTCTAAAGGTCTAATTGAGATTTAAGAGTTTATCTTGTTTTTATCTTTAAATTAAAACTTAGGACATGTGTTCTACATGCGAATAAGGATCCAAAATTCAACTCCATTCATATCAATAACTATCTCAATTAATTTTCACTAAGTAAAGAAATTTCAAATGTAAGGGAAATTACCGCGTGATCTTTTTTGTCAAGCATTTAATGTAATAAAGCCTTAGCTCTTCATTTAATATCATTATGTTTCCTCATTTTCTTTTACAACAATATATTATTGTATGATTAATTGTTCAATTAAAAATTAAAGAGAGAAAATACAAAAAGTGAGGGAATTTATTTATTCAATTTCAATATAAAAAGAGTATAAAAGTAAGCACTAAATAAAAAGTCTTAACTAAACTACTCAATTGCATCAATTAAAGACCCTTCTAAACATTTAGAAACCAAATCTATCTCATTAGTAGTGGTTCTAACTTCTGATGAAGGTTAGCTATCTCTCATCGTAATTGCTTCATCAAGAGACGTTGTCTCTTTCTCTAGCATATTGTAACGACTATAAGTCTCATAAGGCTTTAATGTTGCCTTAGACTTTTCAACAACGGAAGCCAAAAAGCTTACATTAAATTTCATATTTAAAGTCTCAATACTATTTATAATAAACCTCATATCCTTTTCAAATAGTGATTTCCAAGTCTCATTCATAAGATGTATTAACTCCCTAATAAGCCATATCATGAAGGATCTAATTATCATTCTTTGAAAATCTAAATTCTTCTAAAACTCATACTTGGTTGTATTCCTTTTATCAATAAGGGGCATAACATTGAAGCACTCAAACACTATGAAAGTCAACATAATCATCTTTAGGATTCATTCAAAAAGTCTTAAGCATAAGTCTGTAAGATGAGCCTACAACTTAGAGATGACTAGTCTACTCTTGAGTCACAACTTTAACAACAATCAAAGAATTAATCTATTAAAATATAAGCATAATAACCGTAATATTAGATGTATTATCCTCATTATCTTCAAGTATAATGATATCATAAATATCATGTAAACCTAGAGTTCCACTTTTAAAATCTTCATTTTTCTCTCCTTCCCCATCAATATCAATATGATTGTAGCATCATCAATTTCATTATTAGTTCTACATCATCTTTACTGTCATCTCAATTAGAAAAATCATCCTTAGAACCTTCATCATATAAAATCTCAATATCATCTTCAGTGTTATTTTTCCTCCATGCCATCATTTTTAATAATAGAAGTAAAACATTTTATATAAACTACTTTCCATTCCTATGATTCCCTGAGGTAGAAATTTTATTGTCTAAGATGGAATCAATATTGAGGTCTTCCTTTTCAACATCTGAGGAAGTAATCACATCAGTAGTTTCATTTAAATTATCTTGAGCAATTAGTATTTATCAGTGAGAGCCTCAATTGATGTACAAATAACCGATAAAGAAGAAAAGAAAACTCAATGCAAAATGATAAATAATGATTCATGAAATATCAAATGAAATGTATTAAAAAATATGTTACCTTTAACTTTTGCACTTCCTTTATCAATATGTATTCAATTTGGGTAGAGGAACTGACTTTTTCTTTTTAGCAAATGTCCTAACATTTACAGTGGTATCTACTTTAGCTTTCTTATTGCATGTAGTCCTTTTTTTTTTTATTGTATCTATGTTTTTATGAAAGAGATATAATCCTAGGTCACTCCTATAAATTGGTTGCTCAATAAAAGAATGTTTGATAAGAGAGCTAGTATAATTTAACAAAGACTAGAAATAGCTTTGCCAATCATCTTATAGATGTTACTCATAACCATTCAACTAAAGGAAAAAAAAACAAATATAACTTTAAGACTCTAGGGTAAAGCTCATGTTTATTTCCAAACACAAGTTGATTACAATATTAGGTAAAATCTCATGCAAGAGCAATCATAAGGGATACCTTAGTCATGCCTAAATTTTTTAGCTACTCGACGTGTTGGATACAGTTATTTTGACAATTTATTATCAACATCAAAATCTATAGAATCAATCACAGATGGAAGGGAACCTAGGTATAACCAAGTAAAAAAGTCAAAATGAACATTATAAAAATCATTTTGAGAAGTCATTATGTTAATCAATTTATTAGAGTAGCTTGAATACAAATTCGCATATTTGTCAAGTCTTAGAATCTATTTCACTTAGGGGTAGAATAAAAAATTTTCTTATTTGTAAATATATTAAAATATGCCTATGTTTGATAATGCAAAGTTTTAAAACATTTGCTAAGTTTTTCACTCACATTCGCAATAACTATCTCTAAGATTGTAGTAGGAATGGGAGCATAATCTTTTAAGCATTCCTAAAAGAACATTTAAAGAAAAACACTATATATATATATATATATATATATATATATATATATATATATATATATATATTGAATCAACCTATAGAAAGTTTAGTTGCCTCATGACATAAGTCCATACAATGATATAATAAGCCTAAAAACATAAGAGCTAATACAAAATGGTCACCTTATACAACACAAATGGCAATGAGAAATACTTTAGAATTTAATCTATCATTAGGACATCTAGGAAGATCATATTGAAAAGGCAAAATTCTATGAAAGTCTCAAGCTCATATCCAAATCAAAACTCAATGTTAACTTTTTTCTTATTTATTATTAATAAAAAAAATTATTATGATGCCTACCTATATCCAAACCTTAGTCCCTCAATTAATATGTTATCTCCTTTAGCTTTCACTATGAAGAAGTATCTCATCGATTATTTGAATATGGGTTGATGGCTTTTTTGAACATCATGCAATTTCTTAAGTGCATTATCCATCAACCAATGGATCTCATGATCATTCTCTGAAAAACTAATGTTAGCTAGATTTTTTGTACTAAAATATTTCAAAGAAAGTAGTTTTTTCACATCCTCTAGAGCAAGATGATCTCACCCAGGAAGTCACAATGATATGTGTTGAGTGCTCTGGCCTGCAAACATATGTTGTTATATATTTATATCACCATCATACTTTACATCTAAGCAATTTATGACTATAATAGTTATTAACACACCAAATTTTCTTAGCAGTGCCTTATAGTTTGGTTTCTTGAACATCATAAGTCTTGGGTGATTGTGTAAAGTGTATTTAAGAGAATAGGAGCCTTCCTTTCTCAACTTTGAAGCATAAAACTAGCTTAGTAAATGTGATTTTTCTTTATTAAGCTTAAGGTATGAGCTATGAATTGAAAGTCTTTTTTAGGAAAAAAATGTACCAAACTCCTTTCCTTTTCTGCTAGTCTAAAATAAATAAGAATATATGGTTAAATCTTTTCAAGTATTTCTACTTGGGACTAGAATCTGTGCACAAGTAAACTATTGTAATTAGTAGAGCTATTATACTAAGGCATCTTATCCATTTCCTTAAAGGATTTTTTTTTTATCATAGTTTGGCATTCATCATGGGAGATATAGTAAATAGTCAAAAAGTGCATACACATATGAATATGAGAATAAGGAATTTATATTCAAATGTATAAGGCATAAAGTTAATGTAAATTAAGTAACATGACTTAGTCATTTAATTTTATAAGATGCATATTAATCTAATGATGACTCAAAAGTTGACATTAATGCATGGTTCTTAATGCAATAGTTTTGATGCATTAAGTCCCAATGCATCATGTCCTAATGCATGAGTACAAATGCATGAAGACCTAATGCATGAGTTTTAATGTACAAGCCTTGACACATAAGTTCTAATATGCATAAACCTATGAATACAAAAATAAACAAATTTATAGTGATTCAGGTATTGACTAGCTCTACAACCAATTCCCAATTCTCCCAATCAGGTATTTAGCTAACTCTTAATGGTGTTTTAAAAGCTCACACCTAACTTAGAATAATTTGTTTTCACAAGGCTCATAAACAACTGTTTCAATTATTTTCCCAAAGCTCACACTCAAACCATATTAAAAATTTTCTAAATTAGGCTCATTCTTAAACCTAAACCCAATGGTGTCTAATGGCTAACACCTAACCTTTACAAATTAAGTATAAGGAATTAATTAATTAAGAATTGAGAAATCAAATTGTAGGAGTTTGGCCATAATTGAATGTTATTTTGTTGCATTCAAAGCCATTTGATGGAGTATTTATAGGTTTCAACCCCCAAATAGCCGTTACAAATGAAACTATCTCCAAATCCCTAAGGTTGGTGACAAAATCCTACATTTAATGTTTGTTAGACTAAGATCCAAATCACTACTATCAAGTCACAGTCGTGATTTATAATTTGCTCTAGATTTTACTGAATTGATATTGAGATCTTCAAATGTGTCGAATGGCTAGTGACACTTAGCAATTTAGCATTGGTTCTTCAAGGAACTACCCATTAGAACCCTCTAACAGCTATCAAAATCCACTATTGCGATTTTTAAGGGGTGGCGGCTACTCAAACCTCAAATCCAACTGAAGTTTAAATTATCCAAGTTTTGGTAGGTCGCAGTTGCTAAGAAGTTGTTGCTGTAAAATTTAAATTTCAAATAATTGTCTTGACATGTGCCTTAGCTTGGTTGACTATTTGAAGTCTCTCATTGATAATTTAAAGATAGCGATTGCGACTCAGGTCGTGACAAATACCGTGAAATGGACTAGACATTTTGTTCTCAATTTTTCTTGAAATAGTGGTCCCAATCCTCTAATCCCAGTCATGACTTAGAAGATAGTTTTGAAACTTTAAACATTTTGCTTCCAATCATTTCCATTCAAGTTCCAGTGAGTTCCTAACTTAATTTTTTGCATAAACAACACTTAGAAATGATTGAATCTATTTAAAATTCTTTATTTCCATTAAGAATATATATATATATATATATATATATATATATATATATATATATATATATATTAAAAATATATTATTTATAATAAAAATATTCTAAAATGATTTTTTTAAAAAAATATACAGTTTAAACCAAATCAAACTGTAATTAATTTTAATAAGATTGATTCAATTTAATTTATATTTTTTAAAATTTAGTTGAAATTTTTTTAGCTTGGTTTTGTTGGAATCAAGTAGAATACCCACTCCAATCACATCTTGATGAATGAAGCAATTTACCATTATAGGATGTTTGATGACTTGTGCCATAGATTTATTAAGAGGACGGTACCTCTCTAGTCCCTTATTTTTTGGGTTTAAAAGCCTTTTCCTTTATTTGGATTCGAAGGCAAATTATATTATAGACCTCCTATCAATGATACTTTGTGTGTCATTTATTAATACAGTGCATTTTGGAAGAGATTCACTCATGTGAGTTTTAAAAATTTATTGATTCCTATTAACAATGTTAATGAGGGTTTATAGTTAACGTTTCTCTCTTTTTTTTATTCTCTATTTTGTGTGTTTATTTGCCTTCTTATTTTGGATTCTCTGTTTCTATGATTGTTATTCTCCTTCTTGTTTGTTTTTTTTTTTTTTTGGTTCTTTGTTACCTATACTTTGATGATTTGTTCTTGGATTATCTATTGTTTGATTATCTATTTCAACTACAATTAATGGATGAAGTTTCTGAGAATGATATTATTGATTGTTCTATGATATCAAGTGAGTAATGTTTGATTATCTATTGATTATGTTGTTCATTTTCAAATATTTTTTTTCTTATGAATCCTCTATTTATTTCTATTGTTTTAATCTTTAGTTGTTAGTTTTTTTGTGTTTTTAATATTGTTTTTATGCGTTCAATTCTTGTTATTCAGTTTAGGAATAATATATATAAGTTTTGTTATTTAAAATTATAGGTTCATTATTGTTGGTCATGAGGTTCATTTTTTATAAGGCAAATGTTTATTTTTTATAGTGTAAGTTCATTGTAAGTAAATTATAGGTTCAAAAGTTTCTTCTATATAAATTTATTATCGTTTGGCTTTAATTTGATGTAATATATTAGAGATATTCGTATTCTTTATTAAAAATTATAAGTTCATTACATTAGTATAATTTTTTAATTATGTTTTTATTGTTTTAAAGTTCATAATATAAAATAGTGCTTTTAGTGATGATTTGTTGGGACTATCTGTGAATTCTAGTGAAAAGAATTATGTTTTATATGATGAATTTAGTATTAGAAAGATTAAAAAAAAAGATAAAGAAGTGGGGACAAAACATTATTAATGAAAAGATTTTGTTGCTCAAAGGCTAGAGAAAACGAAAAGATAGCAAAAGAAAATTAGTGTTACTCAAAACTTGACATTCGACTGGTTGTAAAGATTTCATTCAATTTGATGCTGATGAAAATGGAGTTTGGACTATGATAAGACATGAAAAGGAGCATAATCATAAGTTATGCACTTCGAGCAAAACTTATCTTCTTCATTTGCATAGAGAAGTGACAAAGAACCAATTGATTTATCTTTAGCATTTAAAAAAAAAGTGGAGTTGTTATGTCTGATGGTATTAGATTGCTTAAGAAGCAATTTGGTGGATCTCCATTTGTGGGGTTTATTGAAAGGGATGTTTATAATTGTTTGGCTTTGGAAAATTTGAGAAAATTGGATGACAATCATTCTAATGCATTGATTGAAAATTTTAGAAGAAGGCAATCAAATGAAAATGATTTTTTTATTTGAAGCTAAAGTGATGCGAAGTTATGTAGTTTTTTTTTGGAGAGATTCGCAGATGAAACAAGATTATGAGCTTGTTAGAGATTTGTTAGTACATGATATGACGTATCGCTTTAATAGATATGATATGATTTGTGGTCCCTTTGTAGGTATATTATTTATGTTTATATTAATATTATTAAATGGATTTTTATGTTTTTTTATGGTTCATTTATTATATGGTGTACGTTGATTAGTTTAAATATACAGGTTCATTTGTTATAAATTGTCGATTCATGATCAATAATTTTATATAAACTGTAAGTTCTTTTTTTGTAAATTATAGGTTTATTTTTTTAAAAGTGTAAGTTCATTTGCTATAAATTATAGATTCATTATCAGTAAATTATAGGTTAATTAATAATAAACTATATGCTCATTTTTTAGCCAAACTTATGCATGATGATTTTATGGATTTAATGTAAATTGTAAGTTCATTTTTTGTAAACTGTAGGTTTATTTTTTATAAAGTGTAGGTTCATTTGGTATATACTTTAGATTTATTATCAGTAAACTATAGGTTTAGTTTTTATAAAGTGTAGGTTGATTTTTTATTAAGTGTATGTTCATTAGTAATAAACTATATGATTATTTGTCATCCAAATTTCTATATAATGATTTTGTGGATTTAATGTAATGGATGTTATATGATTTTTTATTTTTGATTTTGTAGGCATGAACTATCATTATATGAATGGGATGTTTGGATGTGGCTTTTGTTAAAGGAGAGAATAAAGTCCTTTGTATGGTGTTTTAGTACGTTTTTGAGATCTATGGAAGGTAAACATCTCTAAACAATTATGATTGATTAATCAATTACTATGGCTACTACTATTGTTCAAGTGTTTTCAAATTCACAGCATAGGCTTTGTATATGGCATATAAGAGAGAATTCAAAGAAGAATATCAAGTGCTTGAAAAGTCAAAAAGGATTTATTGAATTATTCAACTATGTGCTTAAATACAATGACACAAAGGTTGAGTTTCAATTTTATTGGAACAGGTGTGTGAAATTTTTTTGAAATTTTTGAATTTTATAAATAAATATGAAGTGTAGAATTCATGAATGTGTTATTTATCTATTATTTTTTAGGTTATAAAAAGAATATCAGTGTTAAAAGAATTCTCGGATGCAAAAAGCTTTTTGATATTATAGAGAAATGGTGTCATGCATTTAATAAAGATTTTTTCAAGTAGAATTTTATTATCACAAAGGAGTGAGAATACCAATTGTTTTGTGTCTATGATGCTTTTCAAGACTACTGGACTTTGTGATTTCTATAATTATTTTATTGATGTAGTATCAGAATTGAAGAGTTAAGAGAATGGAGAAGACATGTCTTACTTGCAAGGTGAACTAGTAATGGCTTTGAACAATGTGAAGATTCTTTCACATGCGAGAGAAATATATACACTAGAGATATTTTTTGTTTGAGGAGTAATTTATGAAGGGTGCTTCTTGTCATCAAAATTGTGTCTTTTGATGGTAATAATCTTAATTATCACGTGTGGCAGTTGGATTTGGATATTATTCATCATGTGGTTGTTTTTAATGTTTCATACATGTCTATATCTTGCACTTGTAAAATGTTTTTTGAGGTAATATGTTGCATATTTGAATATATATTTGTTGTTTTAAAATATTTGAATGTTTATTTCAATGGATTGTTTTCAGGTCAAGATTTTTTGTTGTCATTATTTGCTTGTTATGAATGTTCATGGTGTTATAGAAATTTCAGAAAAAATATATAGTTATATATAGTTAAGAGATGGATGAAATGAGTGATTAAAAGCAAGGATGTTGATATTCCATTAGTCTCTTCATGTGTGCAAGTGGATTAGTTGCTTCTCTTTGGATGATACAAATGGTAACAAATTTCCACAAGTTGATTTCAACTAGTGAAGACAATATGAAAACTCAACAACATTGTGAGGAAGCTTTTAAAAGTGTGAAAAAAAGGATTATAGATAAGTTTGGTCATGTTTGCTTTAAAGAAGAATCTAATGCAATACCTTGTTCAAGTGAAAAAAAATACAAAATCCACCTCATAATAAAACAAAAGGCAATTGCAACAAAAGGACCAAGAGTATAATGAGAAAAAGTTTAATCAAGCAAAAGGTCATAGGAGAAGTGCTAAAATGCTTGCATTACAAAAAAAAAATTAACGTACAAAGTCTTGTTCAACTAGGAATGATGAAGTTTCATATTAATGTTAGTGTATCTGTGATGAAACTTTAATGTACTTGTGATTCATATTTAATGGTCGTGTTTTTTATTTGCAGGAAAGTCATTCACATATACTTGCAAAAAGATATCTTGCTCATCTAAGTTTTTAAAGTTCAAAATGGGTTACTTTTACTACAAATTCAAGTTTAAAGCCTCCTCCAATTGTAACTTGAATAACTTTTTTAATTCTTTTTGGAATTGTATGGATATTTTTATTATTTTTAGTAGTTTTTATTTCATTTTTTCATATATATATATATATATATATATATATATATATATGTATGTATGTATGTATGTATGTATGTATGTATGTACATACGTATGTACATACATACATACACACACACACACACACACACACACACACACACACACACACAC
>CATIWR010245915.1:0-11966 GCA_949677035.1 Omphalea diandra | reverse complement strand
GAGCAACGAATTATCTTAATTAAGTTAGGTGCTGACAGGTAACGCTACCATCCAACTTATTTATGAAAAGTGTGCTACTTGAGTTCACGAGAGTTCCACCATCAATAATTTTTCTTCTCTCCACTGAGACAACGATGACTTTCTCTGTGGTGTGGTTGAATATTGCCCACAAATATACTCCTCCATTATTAAATATCTAACATTTTTTTATATTGTATAAGAATTAAAATTTTAATTAGACTATATTTTAAAAAAGAATTATTAATTATCTTTTTTTAATTATTATAATCAATTAATATATCCAGTGATTATATAACAATGTATTTAATAAAGATAAGAATACATTAAAAAATAAATTAAAGTCTTATTGATATTTTGAAATGACACATGCTTCAATTTTTTTTTTTTAAAGATTAGATATTTAAAATGAAAAGAATAATATCATTATCAACTGTTCAAATCGTAATCACGTCAATTTCTTTCAATAGTCTTTCATGTATAAAAGAAATTAAAGAGTTCTAGTTTATTTTTTTAAGATAATTAATTCATATATTCATTGAGATATATCTCTTATTTTATAATATAATTATTTAAAAATAATTTTATTTTGTTGAATTATTAAATTTTGATTTGATTTGATTATATTTATTGATTAGATCATAAAATTTTAAATTGATTAAGTGTTTTGAATTCTTTATACAATTTATAAAAATAGAAATTTAGATCCTTTTCGTGAAGAAACATTTAAAATAATTTAACAATGAAAATAAAATTATAAAAAAAAATATGTTAATAAAGTACAAAAATTAAAATTTAATAATTCAGTTAAATAAATTTATTTTTTAGTAATCATAATAAAATTTCGTCATTGATTATTAAGATAAATTATTATTTTTTGTCACAAGTCACAACTTCTAGTTTAACTTCCTGTTTTGGATTTGATTGAGTTCTAAGTTACAATAAATTATAAATTAATGATGATGAGAAATAATAAAAAAAAGTGGAAATATTTGTAGCAGTTTAATGCACACAAAATTAGAAAAATATGCAAAAATGTTAACTTCACTTTTTTAGAAATCTCATGAAATATTGATACTTATAGTTCAGTTTTATGTTCGTAGTGACAAATAACTTCGAAAAACTATGCAGGATCTCTTCATAGCAGGTACAGAAACAACAGCTATACTACTGGAATGGGCGATGTCAGAACTCATCATCAATCCAACAGTTCTTGAAAAAGCTAGGGAGGAAATAAATAAGGTTGTTGGAAGTAACAGGATTGTTGAAGAATCCGATACTCCAAATCTCCCATACATTCAAGCCATCATAAAAGAAACGTTTAGGCTACACGCACCAATCCCTATGCTATCAAGAAGATCAGTGCAAGAATGCAAGGTCAGCGGCTACACAATACCAGCTAATACCTTGGTTTTTGTTAACATGTGGGCTATAGCAAGAGATCCCAAGTACTGGAAAAATCCTTTACAGTTCCGACCTGAAAGGTTCTTGCCATCCAAGGATCTGGATGATGGGTTCAACAGCTCTAATGTTGATGTTAAAGGCCAACATTTTCAGTTGTTGCCATTTGGTACTGGAAGAAGAATATGTCCGGGAATTCCTTTGGCCATGCAAGAAATGCCTGCTGCGCTTGCTGGTATGATTCAGTGCTTTGATTGGAAGGTTGATGGTGTCTTGGACATGACTGAACAGCCTGGATTAACTGCTCCTAGATCTCATGAACTTGTTTGCACTCCTGTAGCTCGGTTACCTCACGTTTTTGACCCGTTTTTGTTTTCCGCTGGTTGTTAGTGCTGTGTCTTTGCAACAATTAAAGTGCCACTATTGTCTACTCAAGTGTTAGTTCTGTTGAAGGATATGTACGAGATGTAACTGATATGATATGTATTATCATAGCTGTATTTCTATCCTGATAAAATTTTAGTGTTACTCCATATGTTTGAAAAAAGTTGTCATTCTCTAATTTTCACATTGTTTAAGAAATTACATTTGATGTTTTACCAACTCACTATTATAGTATATTTTCTCATTTATACCATCAATTATATTTAATAATAAAGGTAAATTAGAAAAATTGTTTATAGATATTTTTGATTTAATAAAAATGAACATATATTTTGAGATATTAGTGGAAAATCTTTTTGGACGAAGAGCATATAAAAATTGCTTATAGATATTTTTGCTTGTCGTAGACGTTATGCACCCAGACAACAATCAATCCCTTCTCAAGCTAATTTGGCATAGCATTCAGTTCGCACTCCACCACGTAGTCCAATTCCTGCAGCTCCATGGCATCCAGAAAATTATATCGAATGAAAATTATAATTGTTTAACATTTCTTACTCTTCACATTTGTTCATTAATTTTTCAATATAAATTAGTTATTGATTTTTTTTTTTATCAAGTTAATAACAAATTAGGTGCAATTTAGGTATATAGACAAAATAAATAAGAGAATAATAATACTTTGAAAAATAAATATATTAGAGACAGTGCTATAAATTTTTTAGATAATATCAATATTGTCTCTTTGTGAAGATTCACAAGATAGAGAGGGAAACATGTCAAATTGTATGCTATAAATATAATTTTGATAAATTATAACCTTTGACTGTTATGTTGAAATGCAAGGATAATGAATTTTTTGATTGAAACAAATTTACTATAATATTTTTAGGACTCAAATTTGACATCCCGCATAAATGACTTTAATATCCTAAATCAAAAGCTAGTTGATAATAACTATAATTTATTGAAAGTGGATTGAATAAAATAAAAGGGATGTGCAAAGCACTTAACTGAAATAATAAAAATAGTTATGACAAAGAAGGATTCCTATTAAATGATTAGATACCATAAAGTTGATCAGTCAATGATCCACCAGATAGATAATCGTAGACTATAATTTGCTACTTTGATTCATAACAAAATCCTCCCAAGCATACAAGATTCTGATGATGAATTTGTGACAACAAATACACATAATAATCAAAGGCAAGGAAAAATCAGGCGACTCTATACTCCAATTTAATTATAAGTTTACTGTATCTTGTTGCAGAGCAGCTAATCCCGGCAAAGATCAGGCAACTCTAGTGCGTCAACCGTTGCTATACAAGAAACCAGATTCCTGGACCAATGACAGTCGAAACTAGCGGAACTGCTTCCCAAGTCCAAACAGCTTGGCAGCTGCTCCAGGCAATAAAACTTTCCCTTTTTTTTAATCTGTGGACATGTCATTCTTTCTTTTCTAAATGACCTATTTACTGTATCTTGCTGCTTATACGGTAAAATGTAGGATTGAATGCTACATGTCATTCTATTAAGTTTTAAAGCTAACTCAATAGGATTAACTAGCAACTAAAAAACATGCAGCATCTAATAGGCTGCAGCAGCTGTGCCTTAGGACCTTTAAACTACATTGTGTGCTAGAAATGCTTAAGGACATATACAATCTAACAATGCTTGTATGTAATCCATATTTAATTTAATCTTAGTTGAGAAATTCTGTCAAGGCTTTGTAGTGTTGTATTTTGCTTTCTGTTAAATGTTTGGTGAGGACTAGTACCATAGGTTAGATTCATCATGTGCTTTTCTCCATTTTATTCTTTAATATATATAAATATTATACTACATTGTAACATAAAGCTCTCAATGTCCTCACTATCAAAAATTACATTAAATTTATTAAAGAAGTGATAATTTAAATTTGTTCATTTGATAAAATTATGCTTATTAGTTTGTTGTTTTATTTAAGCAATTTTCAATGAAGTGCAAATAGAACATGTTTTATATTTAAGCAATTTTACTACAATCTATATTTTACAAATTTTATAGGAAATGGGTCATGAAAAGAGTTGGATGGATATAGAGAACAGAAGATACCCTAAATATATAATAGGGGTTGAGAGGTTCCTTCATTTTGCTTTTAGGCACTCATCAATTGGTCAATTAATTCTGTGTCCTTGTACAAAATGTAGGAATGTTGATTACAAACAACGTGATGATATGAGATATTATTTACTAAAGGAAGGAATTTGTAGGAGTTACAAAACTTGGTATTTTCATGGTGAGGATGGGAATGAGTCTTCCAGTGTATTACATAATCAAGATGATGCAACTAGTTTTGACGATATGATTGGAATGATTAACGACATCCATAGAGCAACAAATATGGATAATGATATAGGTGCTGATGGTAGCTCTTTTAGTCAAGATGAAGTAGATTATGAAGAGGAACCTAACTTGATGCTTCTTCGTTTTATCATCTGTTATTTGAGGCTAAACAAAAACAACACCCTGATTGTGAGCATTCAAAACTAGCCACTATTGCAAAACTCCTTCACTTGAAAAGCTTGCATCGTGGACTAATAGGTCTTTTGACAACTTGCTGGAATTATTAGGGGACATTGTACCTAATGGAAAGCAAACTTTACCAAAATCATACAACAATGCACGTAGATACATTGCTCAGTTAGGTCTTAATTATGTGAAATATGATTTGTGCAAAAACAATTGCACATTATACTGGGGTACCAATATTTCATCAACCCCATGCCAAGTATGTGGATTATCAAGATGGAAGTCTGGTGAAGGGTTAGACAATGATAAAAGGGTTTCGCATAAAGTGTTACGTTATTTTCCCTTGAAGCCTCGGCTTCAAAGGCTATTTATGTCTAGCAAAACAGCATTTGATATGCGATGGCATATGGAGAAAAGAGTAGATGACAACATAATGCGACACCCAGCTGATAGTCCTGCATGGAAGACATTTGATGAACAACATGCATCATTTGCTAGTGACCGTACAAATGTTAGACTTGGTCTAGCTACTAACGGATTCCAACCTTTTGGACAATTGAGATCCCAACACAGCATTTGGCCAGTGCTGCTTGTTCCTTATAACTTACCTCTGTGGATGTGTATGAAACAATCTTATTTCATAATGTCCACACTCATACTTGGTGAACATAGTCCAAGAATGGGAATTGACATATGTTTACAACCTCTGATTGGTGAGTTAAAGGAATTATGAGAAGATGGAGTGGAGACATTTGATGCTAATGCAAAGCAAAATTTCAAGCTACATGCAGCTGTTATTTGGACAATTAGTGATTTTCCAGCACATGCTTATTTATCTGGTTGGTCTACAAAAGGTTGCATGGCATGCCCTTATTGTCATAAAGAGACTGGTGCAATGTATTTGAGTGGAGCCTGCAAAATGTGTTATATGGAACACAAGCATTTTTACTTGAAGATAACAAATGGCATCGAAACACAAAGTTGTTTAATGGGACTCAAGAGATGAGAGAAAGACCAAATCATTATCAAGAGATGAAGTACTGACTGAATTCACAAAATTCACTCAAACACATTTAGTATAAGTATGAAAATGAAATATAAAGTCTCAATAGTGAGTATAACCAGAGAAAAAAGACCATATTCTTTGAGTTGTCATACTAGAGAACACTTTATGCACATTGAAAAGAATGTGTGCGATAATGTGTTGGGGACTATAATGGACATCAGAGGCAAAACAAAAGACACATTGAATAGTCAATCTGATTTGGTAAAAATGGGTATAAGGCACGAGCTTTGTAGATGGGAATTATGTTTGTGTTCCAATTGCAAAATTCACACTAGCAAAAATTGAAAAGGAGACTTGGGAATTATGTTTGTAAAAGAAAGAGATAAGCATAGTGATAATAGTAATTGATTATATAAGTAATTTATGCAGCATTTATTATTGTAAAAAATAACATATATTTATAGTATTAATAAATTTATTTTGAAGATTCTTAATGTTAAATAATAATTAATTAATTAATTAATGAAATTTTATTAGATCTAATTGATTAGTATTTAATATATTAGGGGATTAATTAGCTACATATGTTAAAAATGAGGATTTGTATGTAAAACATGATTATCTAACTAATTTCCATACCTTTCAAAAAAAAAAAAAAAAAATCCCACCAACAACCTTATCCAATTATCTAACTAATTTCCCACTTTGAGAAACTTATTAGATAATTAGATATAATTGCTGGAATGCTAAAAGCATCTCCAATAAACGTTTTATTTGAGCAAAATTTTTTATTTTAAAGAGTCAATCTGAAAAAATAGTCTTCAATTCACTCTGTTTCTTTAGAGTAGAGAATTAGTTTGGTTTTCTACATATAAAAAGTCAAATTTCACTCTCTACTCTAATAATCATTAAAATATTTCAATTTCCTATACAAGATATTAATTGATATCTATCTATTTTTGCTTTATTTCTTGAAAAAATTTTTCTGTTTCAACCTATAATAACCATTTGATTTTATTGAAAACTTCAAGCATTAATGTTTATTGGTTAAAGCAAAATGAAGATCAAGAATATCAAAAAGTCTATTGAAGTTATACAAATTTTTTCACACTTTACATTTAAATATTCTTTAAAATGTTTTTTATTATGAACCTTTAGTTGAGCTAAGCACAATTTTTAGAGACTTGTGTCGTACATCTTTAAATGTACATGATCTGGATTGCCTCCAGAATCAAATAGTGTTCATCCTTTGCAAATTGGAAATTATATTTCCCCCTGCGTTTTTTGATATCATGGTGCACTTATGCGTGCACTTGGTTAAAGACGCTAGGATTGCTGGACCAGTAAAATATAAGTGGATGTATCCAATTGAAAGAGACTTGCGTACCCGTTAATCAGCTATATGCAATAAAGGAGCACCCGAAGCTTCGATAGCTAAAGCTTATATAGCTGATGAGTGTCTTACCTTTAGTTCAAGGAATTTGAAAGGGATTGACACCAAATTTAATCAACTACCAAGAAATGATGATGGCTATAATGTTGGTTCTCCTAGTAGTGGTTTGACAGTATTTATCCAAATGAGGAGTCCTTTAGGTAAGTGTGTTTATCAGTGGCTTGAGGATAAATGGAAAGCATAAGGCCCATCTATACATGCTTAACAATTGTGAAGATGTGTGGCCCTATGTGGAGTAAGTTTCTCATTGTCTTTTCTTTGTTTTGTGATATACTGTATTAGTTCTATTTATCAAAACTAATTATCCATTCAATATTAATTCTTAACTACTATTCTAGGCAATATAAGACTACATTGCCAAGCACGAATAATAAAGAGTTTATGACGCGCCATAATATGGATTTCCTAAATGGTTCTATAATCATGTACGTCACTTATGTAATCTATCATAGAGTTAACAAAATATCCAATAACAAATACATATGATTAATGTATGGAACTTCATCGTAGGTGGTTGAATTGCATGCACAAATAACTGTTTCTGATGACCTGCTTCATTTACACAGGGTGTTGTAACACCAAACATAGTTATACCAAGAGTTAATTTCTCACTAACACCACAAAAACCTCTTCCCCTAACAAGCCTTTCAATGCCTTTGATATATTTCTAGCTTTATGCAGTTGCCACAATGAAAACTCAATTCCATATTATCTATTTAACTTCTCAAGTGCATAGGATCATATAACATATTAGCATTTATTCTCAAAACTGATCATTAAACTTTTTTACCATTATCATTTAGCGATGACATTTAGATTTGTATTGCCTAAAAGTCTAATATATAAATGTTCATAATTCATGGTTTTAACCATAAAGGTAATATGATCAATCTGCGGCCTTACATGTAGCTGTCACCTTACACTATTATTCTTACCTTTTTTTCCAGTCCATACACAATTTTTACAGTATAATCCTTAAACGCTTCTCTAACTGCTTCAATATTTCTAAAAACATGTCCACTTTCAAACTCTATTGAACCATTATTATTAGACTCAAAGCATTAGAATACATTTCAATAAATCTAGAAATTATAAAATTGCCCTTGAAAACTAGAACACTGAACCAGCAGCTATTCATTTAAATAGACACATAAATATCACTCCAAAAATACTAGGAAATACTCTAATCTCTCCAACAATATGACCAAAACATTGTCTGATTGATTAAACCCATCCATCAAGGAATCAGAAAATACTCAAAATCTGTCTATTCATTGTAAGGAAACTAATAAAATGCTTTGCATATTATTAGATCATAATTGCATCACATCCATCTTTTTTTCTAATAAGCATGCCTGATTCAGCAATTTCATGAGAACTCATTGAATTTCATAATCATATTGGACATCAGATCTAGCAGTTGCAACTGATTCTACCTCGTATATAAAGATAATAAGCATTTTGTCTAGCCAGATGGAACAAAACACGAACCATTCGAGGACCCTGAATTAAACAGCTTAAATATTAACATTAACATTAAAATATCTCAATCTCCCAATTAACTTCGACATCAAACTTTCGTAAGCTTTTAACATCAAAACTTCGTAAGCTTTCAAAATATGAGACATCATAATCAAACTATAGAAGAAATGAAGGGTCACCAAGAAATGAAAAGTAACTGAAGCACATACTAACCTCACCGAGATACTTATGCACAAACTCTGTACCAGCAACCCTTATGAATGCCGCAACTGAATGATTAGCAATAGCCTTTACAGGCATGGTTGTACCAGTGCCTTGTGGGCCATAAAGCAACACACCTGGTGGAGGATCTATACTGATTTGCCTAAAAAGTTCATGATGTATCAGGGGCAATTCAACAACTTAGCGAATTTCTTGCTTTTGTTGTTCATACCCTCCAATATTCTGATAACAAAAGAAGTGAGGATCAAATAATAATTTGTGCGTTTTAGAACGCAAGGGTCAAGAATTCAAAAGAAACCAAATATACCCAAAAAAAATTACAGCAAGAAGCTTGGATAGGTATTTAATCATGGACGGAAAAAAAAGAATTCCTGATCTTAATTTGAGGCATATCAGTTGGCTGCATAAACTCACCCAAGGAAATAAAACCACCCAACATAGGGGTGAATCCTGGCTTCTATAAGCACGTTATAGAGGTAGTGAAATAAGAGAGAGCTGTTCCTTCTACGGGCCGGGTAAGGGAGAGTTTTTTGGAGAGAGAAGAAAGGAGAGTGGATTGGGTGGCTACATTTTTCTTTGCGCATATGCTTGATGATGTTATTATTTCTTTGTTCAGAAGATAAACAAGATATTGTTTAATAAGATAAATAACATTAGTATTTCTTTGTTCTATTGTTTAATATTTTATAATAAGATTTTTTTTAGTTTTTTATTTTTATAGGAACAAGACAAATATTAAGAGCCAGTAGTAGTAAGAGATCATTTTTATCTAGTCAAAATCTGGCGCGTAACAATTCATATCGTCATAATGAAATGCATGAACTGTATATGAAAAATGGTGAGTGTGCTAAATTTTATATAGTTTTATTTATTTTTAATGATATATTTATTTATTTTATCATTAAATATGTGATATTATAACTTTTGTATAATTTTATCATTAAATATGCGATATTATAATTTTATATAATTAAGTCATTTGTTTTAATAATTTTTTTTATAGAAGGAATAAGGCAAGTGTCGATGCCTAATGAGGAAAGTGAATCAACTGAGTTTAGTAGTGCCCCTATTAATATTCAGTCTCAAATGAAATCTCATTTTCTTATTCATGGTATTGATATATGTAATGTATATTCATCTAAATATCATTTTATTTATTTTTAATAATAAAAATTACAAAAATTTTGCATGTATTGATAAATATTTTTGATAGATTCATGTCCTCGTCGGAGGGGATTATATAAAGCAATTGATCTTGATAAGTTGATAAATGGAAAGAAGAACAAGTTTATTGTTTTTATAGCACCTGGTAAATACTTTCGACAAGTCAGTGATCATAAATGGAAGTTAGCATCTTGGTTGGGCAATTGTGCTAGGTCTTGTGGAGCTCCTGTAGAACTATGGAACACTGTTGTGCTTAAAAATGCCAACCGCTTATGGAAAATGATTACTGTATGTTGTTATTTAATTTATTAAATGAACTATTTTTATTTTTAGCAGAAGTTTATATTATTTACATTATTATTTTTAATTTTTATAATTTTATAATTAAATAGTTATTATTGAATTATAAGACTTTTATATGTAACACTTTATGCAAGATTATTTTGATGTGAATCATGAGAGTCCTCCAAGGTGAAAAAAAATTGGAGGAATCTAAAGATGTGAAGCCCGATTTACTAGGGATTAAAGTAAAAAATTTAAGCATTATTGTTTTTTTGAGATGAGGGTTCTATATCAAAAGTGGAAACATAGTTTGCATTGCAAGTGGAAACATAGTTTGCATTGCAAGTACTTGAAGTATTCAACTGATGAGAAGCACTTGCAAAATGTTTCAAAGAGACTATCAGATAAAGGTTGGGAGAGCATGTTAACAGTCTTTGCGGATTCGAAGTTTAAGATAAGAGTTACATCTTATATTCATTTGTAATATGTTTATAGATATATTATATCAAGTTAGTAATTTCACTGTAATTAAATATAAGCTTTAAGTGAGAAAAATACACCTTCTCGAGAAAATCAAAAGATTATTGTTACTATTGGTTCAATTCCATTTGCACAAAAAGAATATAATTTAGTAAGTACTATGTTTATTCTCCCAGTATTTCTTTCTCTAAAACATTTATTTAATTGATTATAAAATGTGATAAATATAAATATATAGATGGATGAAGAGACGGGTAAATTACCTCATAGGTCAGCTCTTTGGATGGCTGAACAAACTTTTGTGGACAATGAGAGTGCAACAATGGACTAATAATAAGTCATTGCGAATTTATGTAAGTGTTAATATTTTATTTTAATTATGCATACACACACATACCTATTATTTAAAAATATATTTATTACATTCATACATCTTTTAGTATCATTTAATTTTGACGTTTGTCTATCATTATATATATAATTGCAATAAATTATGTTAATAGGAAAAATTGCAACAAATTGAGAATAGACTGCTTCAAGAAAATGAATCCACTCCAAGCTCATATGATATTTTGAGAGAAGCTTTTGGTGCTAAATTGGGATATGTTTATGGTAGAGGAATGGGTTTAAAGCTACCACAAGAGGAATTACTATTAACTCCAACAACAAAAAAGTTGATGCAATGAAAAATGAAATTGAAATGTTGAAAGCTAAACTGAAAGGATATGAATCCATTCAAAAGGAGTTTCTTGAGTTTAAAGTAAGATTTGGCTTAGTTGATTGTCATATGTCAGATGTTGATACTGTTAAAACTACAATAAGTGATATCTATATAAATTATAACTACATTATTATATTAACTTATTTAAGTATATGATAGTATCATAAAAATTACTTATAAGTAATTGATAATGTCTAATCAAAGTAATTTATGTTGGAATTTTTTATGAATTATTTATTATTGCTATTTCATCTTAGATGTATATAATTTAAATTAAATAATAATTTAAATTCTTACATAAGTTTTGAGTTATTGTGTAATAATATAATATTTTACGAATTTTTTTGTAGGAAGAAGATGAGCCTTGATGATAGCAATGGTCATCCAATGGAGTATGTAGAGGATTTGTCCATAGAAATTGTAATATTCATGAAACTTATGAATCATTTATGTTGGAATAAATTATTTAGCAAACACCATATTAGTCAACAATATGCAACTTAATTTTGTTCTATTTTAATATTAGTATTTTTGTATTCTTAGATCATTTTATATATAACAAATATCAAATTTAAGATATTAATTTTCATATATGTTTTTTGTTTTTAATTTATTTATTTTATGTACTTTATATTTATTTTTTAATATAAATAAATAATCTTACATAGTTTACTATATATGTCAACTATATATGTCATTCTATAATAAGTAATTAATATTTATCTCTAAAATTATTCTTAAAGGTTTAAGGATGAAAGATGTTCCTTATATATATATATATATATATATATATATATATATATATATATATATATATATATATATATATATATTATAAA
>CATIWR010245913.1:0-11055 GCA_949677035.1 Omphalea diandra | reverse complement strand
GCGAACCTTGTGGAAGAAAGTTACCGATTTTGGCAATTGAAATCGCGGTGTCAGTCGCGCCCTGTGCAAGAAAATCTCGTGACCGCGACTTCTGAAAGTAGGTAAAGGACAACGGCTATATTTTCCGTGTAAACAAATAAGAAGATGCCACGTGGACTAGCCGTTAGAAACAAATGGGGTTTCTCTTGAAGAATTTGGATTTCGCGACCACGATTTCATCCTGACAAGCATTAAATGTAGAATCTGTCAAGCATGTCTCAAGGATTTAATGAGCTATTATCTGCAACGTCTTTTTGAAGATGTTTGGCTATAAATACCCCACTAAACAGCCATGAATAAGGTTGCTAACAATTTTATTACAAGCATTGAAAACTCTTAAGTCTTTGCTATTCACTTTCTTCATCTTCTTTACATTTGTTAGGTGTGGGCAATAAACACCAAGTTGTAAGGTTCTGTGTTAGCCTACCCAAAACACTCTAAGAAAGGTTTTAGTGTTAGCCTGCTAAAACACTTGAGTAAGGTTCTGTGTTAGCCTACCCAAAACACTCTAAGAAATGTTTTAGTGTTAGCCTGCTAAAACACTTGAGTAATGTTTTGTGTTAGCCTAGAAAACACTTTATTGTAAGATTGTGTGTTAGCCATTAAAACACAAGTTGTAGTAAGTTGGGTGTGAGCTTGAAAACACCATTGAATCAGTAAAATACCCAATTGAGTGATTGGGGAGTAGACGTAGGGATTGTTTTGCCCGAACCACTATAAAATCTTTGTGTCCTTTCTAATCCTTTTTCTTCTCTTCATCCTTATTTTAAATTTTTAAACACCAATTCAACCCCCCTTCTTGGTGCCTAGGGACAACAGTTTTAAAACATAAAAGGTCAATAATAGTTTCAAAATATAAAAGGTCAATTTATTTTAATTCAATAAGTAGATAGTTTGATCATATACTTTTAGCAAATACCATCCTCTATGGTCTTTATTTTATAAGTATATTACAATTAAAATCTAGTCCTATTTATTTTACCATATTAAATTTTATTTTCATCACTACTTAGTACTAATTTAATTTTAAAAAATAAATTCATCACTAAATATTAATTTCAAAAATTAATACTAATATCTTTATAAATTCATCATAATAACAAATTTGTTCATATTACTATATATAAATTCAATTTATTTAAATCTAAATATAAATAGAAATTAATATAATTAAATCAAAAATTTTTTTTTGAAATTTTGAAAATAAAGAATATGTAAATTAATCTTAAACCTAAATTAAATTAACTTTAATTGCATATTAATTAACAAGTAAATTATTTTTTAATTAAAATACTATTTAATTAAATTGCATTTTTTATATAAAAGCGAAAATATAGGTTTTTTTTATGTTAATTGTCTTTTTTTGTATAAATGTTATTTATACAAATATATAGGTTCGCAGTGTCATATCACTACAAACTTGATTAAATTCAATATGAGGTTATAGATGATATGAAAATGAAATTAAATATATTTAAAAAATAAAAATTGAATTATTTTGATACAAACATGAAAATACAGATTTTTTTTATGTTATTTACCCAAAGGATAAATAGCAAAATAATGGCATTAAAATATTGATTCAGATATTATTACATTTTAGCATATTTTAAGTATCTCATCATGCACGCATTAATAATTTGATTCTAAGAATTTTAATTTAATCTATTAATGTAAGGTTTAATGGCCGAAAAAGTCTTGAATTTTAGTATATTTTTGAAATTTATTTCCTATTTCATTTTTTAACAAAAAAGTGCTTAAATTTTAATTTTTCTTTCAAATCTATCCTCAAACCCATATTTTATTATTAAAAAATAGATAAAGGATCATTTTGATCCCTGAACTTTTTTAAAAGTTTAGTTAGACCCAAAAAATGAAAAATAAATAAAATTTATATAAAATCTTATTTTAATTTGATTTCAATTACTTTTAATATAGAAAAATCTAACTAAATTGAATATATATACACATACACACACACACACACTAAGTAGTTGAAATATAATTAATTTAACTAAATAATTTATTATAAAATTTTATTGCAGAATATCGTTAATTCATAATTTAAAATTAGAAACTTAGATAATCATAATTTTTTCAAAATAATGAAATGATAAATAATTATCTTTTTTTATGTACATATTAAATAGCTAAAAACTTATTTATTACAAATAGTCAAATTATCTTTTTACATCAAAGAGTCATTTCTTGAGAAAAATAAATTTATTAAAATATAATTTAGTTAAATGTTAATTTTTTCAAACATATAAGTTAAAAAGAAAATTAATCTTACAAGTATACATGTATACTCAATGATAGATTAAGAAAATTTTTAAAGTTGAATATATAAAATATATTTTAAAATTAAAATTAATGATCAAGTATTGTCTATTTATTTATAAAAATTTAAGATTTATGGACATAAATGATAGACAATAATTATTTTTAAATTAAATAAATTGTTTAAAAATATATTAAATAATAATAAATCATAGTTAAAATTAAAAGGGAAGAAAATAAATAAGTGTATATCATACAAATTATAAAAATAAAAAACAAAAACTAAGGCATATATAATAGGAGATAAAAGTAGTACAAGTGTATACTAATTAAATATTTAATTCTCATTTAATAGAAAAATCAAACAATATATTTTTCTATATAAAATGTAAAGTTAATTTATTGTATTTAAATTTTAAAAATAAATAAATAATTATGTCTAAATTGATTAAATTTTATAATAAAATAAGTATTTTTATAAAATAATAGATTAACATGTCTTGAAAAATTAAAGTGGATTAAAATTTTGTATTATGTAATATACTTTTAAAATAAAAATGGATTATTTTTTATACAAAACAAATATTGTCAAATTATTAAATTTTATATTATTATAAAAATACTAAAACTATGCAAAAGTGAAAAGATATTGTTTATATAAAAGAAAAAATTAAATAAGATTTTATATATTTTTCATCAATTTTTATTTTGAGTTTTTAACATTTAACTATTACATATTTGTAGTAAACATATTTTTTTCAAAAAAATGGCTCATTAATATAAAGAGATAATTTAATTATTTACAAGAAATAAGTTTGAGCTATTTAATTTGTACATAGAAAAGGGTAAAACTATTTATTATTGTATTATTTTTTTTTAAAAATATGATTATGTAAGTTTTCACTTTAAATTATGAATTAATGATATTTTATAATAAAATTTTATAATAAATTATTTATCTAAATAAATTATATTTTAATTACTTAGAACAGATATATTCAATTCAATTTTATTAGATTTTTATATAATGAAAGTAAATCAAATCAAATTAAATAAGATTTTATTTAATTTTTAATTATTTTTTCTTTTTTGGATTTAATTAAACTTTTTAAAAAAGTTTAAAGATAAAAATGATATTTTATATATTTTTAATAATTAAATATTGATTTGAGAATAGATTTGAAAATCAAATTAAAATTTCAGTACTATTTTATTAAAAATAAAATATGAACATACCAAACGTTCAGAATTTTTTTGATGGATAAGTCTTAATGTAAAATATCTCTGCCATGGATAGCAAGGGACAAGCCTTAGTCTTATCCCATCTTCGAAATTAGTTTCCTGGTCATAACAATCCTAGAAAATCAAAGTTAACTCTCATTTTCCATCTTAAAGTAAAAGCAACATTTTCAATTGACGACTTAAATTGGAACTTCTTTTCCTATTCTAGTTTTTAGTTTTTAATAGAACTCTAAGATCAGTTTGGAAGAAAAATAAGAAACATCACCAATTAGTTGAGAGGAAAACTGGACAAATTGTCAATAAAATGAACACGTCAGCTATCTAAAATATCAAAATTGAATTCAACAATAGCCAATTTCAATCATGTGTATCCAAGTCATATATTCACCATCAAAACTTGCCAGTGTTATATATATTATATGATAACACACAAAATAATCATCATAACTATTTAATGAAATTATTATGGCATTTTTTTTCAAATGTAAAGACATCACTTAAAATTTATAATGCAAGTTTATTTATTCTATTAGTTAGTGTACATGCCCAGTTGCAAATATTTTTATTCTATTGGTTTGGTATATACACCTAGTGTAGATTTTTTTTTTTTTTTTTATGAATATTAAACTAAAGATAAAGTGGTTCAACTTAAACATATGCTATGATCAGTTTATACACTAGGACTCTTTTTATTTTGTGTAGAAAATATTTTTTTGTTCAATAAAAATTAAATCATTTTAAAGAAAATGATTTTTTTAAAAAAAATTATTTTTCAAATTTTAATAATTTATCCAAATAAAAAGTAAATCATACAAAGTTACATCTATTAATATACTATTCACTATAGGAAGTGATGGTCACTTATGATTGATGAAATCTATATAATATTTTTATAAGTATATTTTTTCCATATTGAAGAATAATTAATATTAAATATATTATATTTATAGTCTAAACTTATTATAATATTATAAATAAAAAAACTGAAATTTTTATTGTATATCAAACACTAAAAAGTATTTTCTCAAAAAATATTTTCTTCAGAAAATATTTTTCTAGAAAATATTTTTATACATTCCATAAAACAAAAAGAGGCAAAATCCTAACAAAATCTAAATTGCGGCTAAGCTCATGCATAAATTATTTGAAAAAAGCTTTGACTTTGACATTTTGGGACATGATATGATCCATTAGCAAAATACTTCAATGCCCTTCTCCTCCATCATTTGAACCTTCCTTCTTGATCCCAAAAAGATCGAGATCTTCAAGAAGTGCTGCAATTTCACTACCCATTTCTCCTTGAATCGGGCTTGGCTTCGTTGTGCCATGGTCGAGGTGATGCTTTGGAGCTAATGGGCGGGCTTGTACGGTGCAAAAGAATAGCATGATAGTAAGGCTCAAGCAAAGGACAAGCACAAGGAAATGACATGCATTGAGCTTCATAGCCATTAGTGTAAATAGGCGAATGGAATACAAGAAAACAAAAGGCTCAAGAAATTATTTTTTTTTATAAATTTCTTTTGTTGATAAAATAGATGAAATAAAGTAGTTGTGGAGATATGAAGTTGTGGCTTGGTATATATAGTGAAATTAAGACGCATGGTAAGCTATTTTGACTGAGAATTGTGGAAAAAAAAATATCCTGGTCCAAACAAGTACAGTAATTCTGAATATGTTAGGAAAGTGGGAAGGAAATTCATATATGGAGAAAAAATATTTTGTTGAAAAAATTGGACCTAATGATTCATAAAATTTAAAAGTATTAGTGTATTTGCAATTATAGATCAAACTTATAAACTTTACAATTGAGACTAATTTTTAAATTTTAGTAATAATTATAGCCTTATTACAAATTTAAATATCTTTATTAGGCTATAATTAATTGATATTTAATTAAATAAATGGTAATTAAGCTATAATTGATACTTAATTGATAAAAATGAATTAATTAATAGGTAATAAACACAAAACGAATTAATAAATGGACAATAAATACATTCATTTTCTCTTAATTTTGTAATTAAACTATACTAAAATTTAAAAATAGATATCAATTGCAAAATTTATAAATTTGGACTATAATTACAAATATACACAAATTTTTAAATTTTCGGAATCATTATGCCAAAAAAAAATTGAGAATGCATAGTGAGAAAACTTAAAATTGAGAATGCACAGTGAGAAAACTTAACCTCAAAATAATCCATTGCAAAAATGTTGACTTGGACCAAATTTTTTTTTTTTTATAAAAATGCTTACTTAGACCAAAGTGTGTTTCTTCGTTTCCTTCCGTTTCAGTAATTCCAATTGTTTTGTTCTGCACACGCAAGTGTTTAGTATTGGTTGATTTTGTTAACAAAATTGTGTGATTAATTATCCAAAGGTTGCATGAATTTGTCTATTTAGTTATTTATGAAATTTTAAATTGCTAAACTCTCTCTTTCTTTCTTTTTGGCAACAACGAAATTAGAAGTAACTATATGATTTTACTCTCTGAACTTTGAATATAGTTCAATTTTTCACTCAAACTGTCACAAACCATGAGATCTGCATCGATATTTTTAAAATTGGACTTGAGTTTGAATTAGTCACTAATTTTTTATTTAGTCAGTTCAATCAATTAAGTAAAAAGAATACATTTTTAATTTTTTAAAAAGATATATGAATAATATTTTAAAATTTTAAAATATATAATATGATATAATAATAAAAATTATTTTTAATATTTAAACTCTAAATAAAGTATTGTAATTTTTAAATTTTTCATAAAATGACATAGTGTTAGATTGAATTGGTTTGATCTGATTTTCAGTTTTAGTTGATTTTCTCGGTTTTGATCGGTTTTTCAATTTTGACCAATTTTTTGGGTGATCGATTTTCAATACTAAATCGAACAATCACTAGTTATTTTCAATTTTATCAGTCTGATTGGCTTATCCAATACAATTCTAAAAACATTTATCCCTTTTATACCTATAAAGATAAGTATATGATAAATTTAACTTAAATTTTCAATTCTTGAAAGTATTGATGAGTCACTTAACTACTTATTTTTAGAAATTTTATGAGGTATGATTAATTTTACAAAATTTCTCTATATATAGGTTAGATTTCTTTTCCATATATATATATATGAAGTATATGATAAATTTAACTTAAATTTTCAATTCTTGAAAGTATTGATGAGTCACTTTACTGCTTATTATTAGAAATTTTATAAGGTACTATCAATTTTACAAATTTTCTCTATATATAGGTTAGATTTTTTTTCCATCTTAGATTTTATATATATATATATGACTTCAAATAACATGGTCTAATCCAATGGTAAATAATAACTTTCATTTAACCCAATGGTATATAATCTTATCTAATATAATAATAAATAATAATTTTTATCTAATTTAACGGTGAATTATTAATTACAATATAGTAGTGTAATGACATTAACAACACTATAGTTTTCTCCACATATATAGTCTTTAGTTCTCAAACCTCTAAGGCACTATAATTTTATCGACTCCAATAAATAATAACTTTTAAGTAAAGAAATTTTTATTTAAATCCTTTGATATTTATTTAAGTTTTTAAATGACTCTTTTTATCTCTCTCTTTAAACACTCAACCTTATTTACTCTAGAATTTTCCCTCAAAACATACCTCTCACCTCTTATGAAAAAAAAAATATATATATCTGTCTCATTTTTCATTTTACCTTCTCTCTGCTTACAGTAGCCTTAAAAAGCGTTCCCAATTTTATTTTATTATTTTCAATTTTTCTTAGTCTTTTTTTTAATAACTCCTCTTCTCTTTTAGATTTATGAATGATATCTTCAAATTTATTTCGATTTGCGTCTTCTAAAGTTTTTCTTAATCAAACTTTTATCTTATTTCTAGTCCTTAATGTTTGTCTTTCACGCTTAAGTGAATTTTGCCTTTAGCTTTATGATCTTTAGTTCTCAAAATATATATTGCCCAATATGATATTTAGTTCTCAAAATATGATACTTTCTATAGTACTACGATACTTTCTATAGTATCTCTAAGGCCATAGAACTTTAATAATTCTAATAAATAATAACTTTTAAGTGAAGAAATTTTCATTTAAATCCCTTGATATGCATTAAAATTTTTAAATGATTCTCTCTGTCTCTCTTTTTAAACACCAACTTTATTTAGGTGATGTTTGATAAAATTGAAAATTAAGTGCTGAAAATTTAAAAGTTGAATTTTAAATACTAAATGATTTAATACTAAAAGTTTTTAATTGTATGATTGTTTGATATGAACTTTTAATTGTATGATTGTTTGATATGAATTTAAAATTAAGAACTGAATCTAATTAATCTATTTAATAATTATAATTATTGAATATATATTAAATGGATATTGTTTTTAAAGCAGAGTTTGTTGATTTATTAAGAATATGTATGTCATATTAATAAAAATATTTTAGTTTTTGTTGCTAAACTGTTAAGAGATAATTTTAAGTTAAAAATTTTGACTTATTATTTTAAGAGAATTCTAACTGAACTGAACATTTTCAGCAACAAATAAATAAGATTATCAAATAAGATTTAAAAAATAAGTACTTAAAATTTTAATTTTAAATGTTAAATGATGTTATCAAACTACCTAATTTTCGCTCAAAACACACCTCTCACCTTTAAAGAAAAAAAAAAATCTCTCATTTTACCTTCTCTTTTCTTGCAGAAGCCTTAAAAAAGTTCTTTCCTCCCTTTTGTTTTATTATTTTTATAATTTTTCTTAATTTTCAATAATTTCTCTTTTCTTTTAGATTTATGAATGATCTCTTCAAATTTATTTCGTTCGAGTCTTCTAATCTTTTTCTTAATCAAACTTTTATCTTGTGTCTAGTCCTTATTGTTTGGTGTTTCATGATTAGCTGAATGTGTTCTGCTTTTAGCTGTAGTAAATCTCCCTCTTAGTAAGGCCTATTTTTAGTTAAATTAGCTTTATCTTGGTTTCCTCAAAACCACTCATTAGGTTTACTTCCATTTCCAACATTGTTTCTTGCATTCTTTCTCATAGTCATACTTTTATTTTTCTTTCCATTCAAACCCTGACCCTTCCATTTCCAACGTTGTTTCTTGCATTCTTTCTCATAGTCATACTTTTATTTTTCTTTCCATTCAAACCCTGACCCTAATCTAGACCCTTACCCTTCTCCTCCAATCCCATTTTATCATAACATTGAACCTCAGTAACCTGTGAAACTCCTTACCCAAATCCAACAATAGTCGAAAAACGAAGGAATAGAACGTAACCTAGTTTCTACTGATGAGAACTCCTTATATTGCTCTCAAACCATGGACAAATCACTCTTTTAATGCTTTCAGCCTTCTGAATGCCATGAAGAAGATGTGGAAGCCACGTTATGGAGTAATGGCGAGAGAGTGGATGAAGACATTTTCTTTTCCAATTCTCGAATAAAAAAGATCTTGATTGGGTCCTTAAAAGTGAACCTCAACACTGTGAGGAACACTACAAGAAAGCAACATGCTACCAATGAAAAATTTTGTGGATAATAACAAATATTCTGCAGATAGATAATATCATCGGTGGATCTATAACGAAAAAATTTGAAGCGAAAATGCTTATTGATAGCCGATTACCAACCAAAATATTTTCTGTCATTAATTTGACTGATAGGCTTTACTCCAGTAAATTAAGAAAAAAATCGTTAGTAATTCATAAGGTGAATAGAGGAGATGCTCGTCAACAATATACTTGTAATGAACCGTCCAGAAATCCGTCTATAATTGAAAGTTATTTTAAAATAATTTATAATTATTTGTGATAAATTCGTTGATAATCCTTCGATATTATGTTAATATAAATTAAAATTATTTTCAGTTTAATCCTAAATTGAAACAACCGTCCACATTTCATTTCATACGTAGGGAATAAAACGGCAGTAACAGTTGTCTTATTTACAAAGGATAGCAATCATAAGACTTGCGGTCGCTGTCTTATTTTTATTTAAACAGTACATGGAGTTATTATTTTGTATCAATAATAGTGATCACAATTACTATAATAGCCACTTACTGTATTTTTTAATAGCCACCATATATATATGGTCGCTGTTTATAGACCCTAAGGTATAGTCCATGAAATATAGTAAGCACACTTATGTAGTCACTGTATAACTACCGTTTGTATCATCATAAATTGATAGTTAAATCATCTACTATTTTTTACCGCGGGAATTAGCAATCACTGTATTAGAATCGTTATACTTATAATCGTTATTTAATAGTTAAGTGGTCGTTAGAGTGGTTAATGGGTCAAAATTCTTCATTTTGGGTATGGTCGTTCTCAGATTAAGTCATTTTCAGGTTGTGATATTTTCAGATACGAGTTGCTCAAGTTTCTGGTGGGGTTCAAATCACCTAATGGATTTATAAATAAAAAAGATTTCAGATCAGATTCTAAGTTTAATCTCGAACATGATATTTCAGATTGAATTATTTGTTATTCAATATTTTAAATATTCATTTGAATGTTTTATTATCTATATAATATTTTTTTATAATTTATTAAGAAAATATAATAGTTTTTTAAAAAAATCATTTTTAGTCAGATTTTACATAAAACATAACTTGATTAAAAGTTTTATTTTTGTTTAAATACTTAATAAACTATAAATAATTTATTTTTTAAGTAAATTACTGTATAATGAAAATAAGCAATTGATCTATGTCCATTTAAAATTATAGTCAAGATATATATCATAATTAAAACTAAGTTACTAATAAATATACAACCTTTAATGATAACAAGCCATTTATTACAAAAAAAAAAAATTGTGTATTATGATAAAAAATTTTGTGACAAAACTAATTTTACCGTGACAAAAATTAAAATTTCATAATTATTATAAAAAATAAGTAAACTTGTGATAATTTGCTTTATGCAGTAAATTATTGAAGAAATTATGAAAAAATTTTGATTTAATAACTCAAAAAATCTAAACATTTTATATGAATTTTTAATTATATCTAAAACTTTTAATTGAACCAATTACACCATAATTTAAAGAATAAACCCCAAATTTAATAAAGTTAGAAGTGGACACCAATCAAGTTAAACTGAAAAATTGAACCAAACAATACTAATTCAAAAATTTGATCTGGTTTATTTGATAATTTAATTTGGTTGATTTAAATTTTTAGAAAATTTGATTATTTTAGTTTGGTTCAGTTTTGAAGTTTGAAAATTTTGAAAAAACTTAACTAAACCAACTTTCTATATTTTAAATTTTATTTTATTTTTAAGATAAAAAATTTATTTTTAAATAATATTTTGATTTTTCTACTAATGTTGGCCCTTGGCACCAAGAAGAGAGGTTGAATTGGTGTATAAAAATTTAAAAATAAAGAAGAGGGGAAGAATAATGAGAATAATGAACACAAGCGATTTATAGTGGTTCGGGTATTAACCAACCCTACGTCCACTCCTCAATTCACC
>CATIWR010245900.1:0-39380 GCA_949677035.1 Omphalea diandra | reverse complement strand
ATATATATATATATATATATATATATATATATATATATATATATATATATATATATAAGGTATAATGAAAATTTTATATGATTTTAACGAAAAATTTAATAAAAATATGTGTTTAATAGAATTAAATTATAAGGATCTTTGAGTATAATTTTTGAAAATGGAGACTACAGGGATTGGTTGGATTGCCAACGGTATTGAGCATGTGGAGAACCATGCTTGGAGGAAGATTTGAAGGATTTTAGTTCCTCAAAGAACCTGTATGTTCATTTGCTTGGCTTGTCATGAAAGGATAATGTGTAACATTGAGTGTCATATGAGAGGTTTTTTAGATAATCCTCATTGTATTTAGTGTCCAGGAGTGATTAAAGATACCATTCATGTCCTCTGTGAATGCAGCCATGCCAAAAAGCGTGTGGAAAAGGTTATTAAAACTTTCTGAATTTCAAATTCAACTTATGTGGCCCTCCAGTGAGTGGATTTGGAAGAACATTTCAAGGATTCAGTATGGTAATTATTCTGGGGATTGGAGTGTTCTTTTTGCTACTACCATTTGATGGTTATGGTGATGGCCAGAGGATCTTTAGACAATGAGATGTTCTTGTTGATTTTCAAATTCCTTGGTTGCATAGCACTGTTTCCAACACTAATGTTGCATTTAAATTTGAGCATATCCCTGCAATTCCCAAGGTAGTCTTTAGATCTCTTATACTGAATGGTTGGGATGCTCCTCCCATGTGGTGGATTAAATTGAACACTGATGACTGTAGAAAAGGCAATCCTAGCTTAGTTGGAGGAGAGGGAGTGTTCAAAGACAGTAATGATTGTTGGAAGGGTGGTTTCATACTGCATATCAGTATTTGCAATGCTGTTATAGTTGAGCGTTAGGCAATGTATGAGGGTCTTCATTTAGTCTAGAATTTGAGCTTCAAAAAACTTTTGCTTGAGGTGGACTCAAAGGTTGTAGAGAGTTGACTAAAGTCTAGTGATCGGTGTTACAACCCCTGTTCCAATTTACTTAAGGCATGTAGGGAGCTTCTGAGTGAAGAATGGAGAATTGAGATTTGTCATATATTCATGAGAGTAATTTAGTTGCCAACAGGTTGGCCAACTTGGCATTGAGTGGACAGAAAGGCCTCGCTTTCTTGAGGTTGTGGAAAGTTGGCCAAAGTCTAGTGATCGATGTTACAACCCTTGTTCCAATTTACTTAAGGCCTGCTTGGAACTTCTGAGCGAAGAGTGGAGAATTGAAATTTGTCATGTGTTCTATGAGAGTAATTTAGTTGCCAACAAGCCTGGCAACTTGGCACTGAGTGGACAGAAAGGCCTCACTTTCTGCCTTTTAGCCCTAAGGAGGTTAATGAGTTGTTGGTCAATGATATTTCGAGTGTGGCTTAGCTTAGGTTGGTTACTAGTTAACCCCTTTTTATCTCTTTTGAGTGTTTTTTGAGTCTAAAGTCCTCTTACTGCATCAAAAATTTTTTAATTAAATATTAAAATTACCAATTATTAAAATATTTAGGGAGTAGAGATAATATAATAAAAGTGAAGTTTAGGAGCAATGAAATGTATAAGCAATAAGTAAGGAAATGGTGAAATTGACCTCTTATATAAAGTCGTTAAGCCTTGATTTGGAATGAGGTAAAATAAGAAAATAAAGAAAAAAATAAGAAAGGATTGCAACTTTCATCGTTTGAGAATGGAATAAAAATAACACTTATTCTTATCTTTTTATTTTTCCTTAAAACAAAAAAAAATTATGATTAAAGAGAATTATAATGAATTTGTATTTTTGTCCCTTGATACTTCTATATTGAAAAAGAAAAATAAATTTATTTTTTATCCTTTGCTTTATCTAATATGAAGATGAAAAATAAAATTTATTTTCGCCTTTTATTTTCTTTTCTCCTAAATAATTTCTCAAACATCGGATAATGGGCCGAATACATAAATTGTCCTATGAATTAATCGCGATTGTTCACTTTGACACTTCACTTTTAATTTTAATTAATTTAACACTTTAATTTTTATTTTTAATAAATTTAATCATTATAATTTTATTTATAACCAATTAAACACAAATTGTTGATATCAATAATAGACTTTGTAAAAAACACATTATATTTTGAGTGAGCATAATGTATTTCATAGACAAATTTTAATTTGACCATAACAGCCTTCATCCCTTTTCTCTTATTTTTCTTAAAATCAATAAAAAACTGAGCTGCAAACTACCAAATCTTCAAAGCTCCAATTACATTAAATAAAACTCAATCTCTCAAAAAACAAAGAAAATAAAGAAAACCAATAGGAACTTCGTCGTCGTCTCCAGTGACATATTGCGATCTTAAGCCACTGATCCAAGTGAGTTGCAATCCTCAAGCCTTGAACCATCGAAGATGGTAGCAAGAGTAATAGTTCTTGGCTCTAGAAGAGATCATATCAGAAATACAAAAAAAGAAAAGAAAAGAAAAGAACCATCAATTTCTTCGATGAAGGTAGCAATGATGAGAGATTCTCTCTTGACTATTGCAATCTCTCTAATGACGATAACGAAGATGAGGGATTCTCCTCAATTGTTAAACTCTTTGACAATGACATCAAAGATCCCTTCATTTACTATCTTCGAATGCGATAATGAGGCAAGATCGAAGAGATCTTGAATAATTGTCCTCGTTTTCTTGCACATTCTTGTGATAGCCATGGCTTCGAATTGAGTAACGAGGCAAAATCAAGTTAAATGGGTTTTGTTTGCATTTTTATTTATGGGTTTTGTTTGCATTTTTACTTATGGGTTGAATGAGATTTTATTTATGGGTTGTTGGCAAAAACATGATTTGGAATTCCTACGGTCAAGGTATGTTGAATGAGTTTTTATTTATGGAGTTGTTAAGGCTAATTTTTATTAGAGTTTCTAGAAAATATTTTTTCTTTGGAAAGTGACAGGGTGAAAAGGAGGAGAACATTGGCCTTTTGATTGGATTACTGAATAAAAAAGGAATTTTATGGGTTGGCAAATTCCTCAGATACAACCACATTGAACTCTATTACTTTCGATGAAGAAACAATAATAATAAAATGCGTTGAATTTATCTTTATGAAATTCATTTATTTTTAGTTATGGATTGTGAAAAGATTAAAGCTTTTTACTTTTAATTGCGATTACAGTTTTTAGATAAGTTTTTTTTTCTTCATTTCTAAATTTCTAATCCATTGATTTAGATTTTTTGTTTATCATTTTGTAAAGAAGATAAGGTTATTTTGATCCAATTACTTAATAAAATTATGAAAATAAGTGCGTGAAACTCGTACAAATCTCATTATTCATATAGGTATTTTATAGGTTAAAAATAAAAATTAAGATGTTAAATTAATTAAAATTGAAAGTAAAGTGTCGTGAGCGATCACAATTAGTTCATGAGACAATTTATGTATTCGGCCTATTGTAATGTGCAGTTATTTAAGTTACCCTAAACATAATGGTCAATCACCTGCAATGCACGTGTCTGGCATTTCGGTTTAGGGTTTAACAGAGGAACCCCCGGCCTATAAATACCAGACGTTTGAAGAGTTCTACAACTCGCTGTTATGCTCTTATGTGTTTTGTTGGAGACGCCTGCTAGGGGTTTCGGAATATAATTGATGATTTTTAAAAGTTCTTGTGTTCCTGGGGTTGTGTTAGGGTTTAAATGCGTCAAATACTGATTACCAGCGTTCGATTTAGCTATGGACGCTGCGTATGAGCTGACGCTATATTTTCTTTCCTCTCTGCAAATTTCATACTTAGAAAGCAGATTTGCTTGTTACAATCTCCATTCGTTGCAGATCTGGAGATAATTTTTGTCAATTTCGGAAAAAAAGGATAGAAGATGGAGGTGATGATTATTTCCCCAGATGATTCGACGCTGAATACACTGAGCGTTTTTTCTCTATTGAGATTCCAAGCCAGTCTTCTGATCCATCTTCTTATCAATTTTATTTAATTTATTTCTTTTTAATTTGGTAATGGAGCTGATGACTATTTCCCCAAATGATCGACACTGAATATACTGAGCGATCTTTCTCTCGTATGAGAACCAAGCCAGAATTCTGATCCATTATACAATTTACTTTTTTTAAAACATAAAATGTTTTCTTTGCTTAAGTTCTTGATTGCTTAACAGATTTAGTATTGATTGGTGAAAGTGGATGATTTATGATGAAAAAAGATGGAAGTGATGATTATTTCCCCAGATGATCGAAGCTGAACAAACTGAGCTAATTTTCTCAATAGAGAATCCAAGCCAGTACTCTGATCCATCTTTTATTTACATCAATCGGAACGTTATTGATTATCTGAATATTATAACTTAGAGAAAGGTTATCTACACTATAAGGAATGTGGATGATTATTTCAAGGCAATAGTTCATTGTGAAAAAAAATCGTTGTCCAACATAGTAGTTACTTTACCTTGGATTGTGTTGGTATGTATGGGAAAGCAGGAACCCAATTGTTCATTGAGGTAATGTTCCTTCCAATCAAAACTCTTTCTAATGCTTCAATCGCGTTTTAGGAATTCTAAATTTCAAGGGCATAAAAAAGCCCTCTTATTGGGCCAACATTCAAAGGGGTAGATCCAGAAGGTCTCCACCTGGTCATGGTATGAGCATAGGGATTCCTATTGATGGAATTTCTATTATCAAGTCTGTGCTTGCAATTTTGGTGGGCGAACCTCCGGCTATTCAGTGTGCAACAAAGCTTGCTATTTATTTTTTTTTATGAAAGCTATTAATTGGTTTTTTTGAATCAGATGTTTTTGTTGGCAGAAGCAATCCAATCTAGTGCTAGATTATTTTGGATTTGTTAACTTACGCCCTGTATTTTTGGTTTCTCATCTTCCCAAGCTTTTCCCGTATCCTAGGTCTCTAACGTCTTGCTGAGTAAGAAGCCGTACTATCTTCGTCATATATCTATACATATTCCATTTGCTAAAAGAGATGAATTAAATTTGGAACAATGTAATACTAGCACATATATTAGGTTAGGCCCTTGCATCACCACTTGCTCAACAGCTTGGCTGCACTATATTGTTGTTGTCCAAGTTATCTTCGGGTTTATTTTATCAAAGCTAAGTAACTAAATTTAGTGGCAACTTTGGTTGGATAAGATTTTTCCTAATGTTTGAAAATCACGAGGCCACAACACTGATGATTTACCAGACGATCACAGGAATCATGGCCTGCCTTTTTTACATCTTAGATTATTAGGAGTGAGGTAATGATTTTCAAATGATTTGTTAGTGCTTTATGCCATGCTTGTCATTGCAACGCTAAGCTATTCTATTTTGGTCTTCAATGGGAGTGTTTACTCACAATTTCTTATAGAAGTGTTTACTCACAATTTCTTAGTCTGATGGCTCTGAAACATGAACAGGATGTAACAATCTTTCAATTTCTTATTAAAAATGCCATGGTTATGATATTATTTTTTTACTGTTGAATTATGAAAGAATAGATGTAGAACCGACAGAATTTACACTGCTTAAAAATGCCATTATTTTTTTTTTAGCTTTGTGCCCTCTTAATCTTTCTTTTTGTCCAGCTTGTGTACAACATAGGTAGTAAGCCAAAGTTCTTGGAATATTTTTATTGATGGACCTCTCCCTACCCGAATCCCACCTTCATAGCCTGTCTGTCCCGAAATTCTGCTTCTCGATATGTCACCCAGAAAGGGCCCAAAATCCAATGATAACAGTCCAATTTTGATTTCTCTTTTCTGCAATGTTGTCTTCCTTTCATCTCTGGTTGGAAAAAATAAAGAATGTCGAAGCAGCCAACTGGTAGTCCCATAGGCCATATCCACATCTTAAGTCGATTGTCTACTATTATCCATTTTATCTTATAAATATATGTTTATTTTTATTGTATTAAGAAGTTTTGTGATTGCTTGCTGATGCCAATGATTAAGAAGTCTTGGGATCAAATCTCTACTCCAACTTGTCTTGTTAGTTTGGATGGAGTTGGGGTTTAGGGAAGGGAAGGACTCTGTTGTATGGCCCAGTAAATGAAATTATGATTAGTTGTTTGGTAACTACATATCAGATTTCTTAAAACCAATTAAGTAACAGATCTATTTTGTGGTCTTTAAGAATATAGACTAAAAGAATAAGATAAAATAATATAGGCTAAATAGATGACTTATTATATCTGTTGCGACTCATAATGATACACTGATCTGGAAGAATGAACAGCAGATGTAAATCTCTGAGAAAAAATTTTAAAGATGCCCTCTATGTTGGTTTACTTGGGCATTCTACAACACGAATGAAACAGATTTATTTTTTGTTTTTCAGAAATTTCCAAGTTAATGGAGCTGCTACAATTAAGGATGAATGTTCAGCATAGCATTTGAAAAACAAGAAAAATTTTGTCAAGGATGAATATCCAGCATAGCATTTGAAAAACAAGAAAAATTTTATCTGTTCATGATAGAAGGCAATTGTTCCCGAAATTATTGATGAGATACATAACCATTCATATCTAATTCCTAGTTTAATCATTTTGAAACTCTTAAATTGCAACTTAAGTTAGTTTTAAAAGGGAATACTTATTTCATGGTTTCTGGGTCGTACTTCACCTGTGTTTGACTGTCATCTTCTTGTAAAATTCTCATTTAACTAGATCTTTGGCCTATAACTTTTATTTATTGACAATGAGAGTTGATAGGTCTTGCGTGCAAGCTCATTACTTAGGATTGATAGGTTAGCCTTCAAATCGTTGTTATTGGTAATATTAGTCTACACTTGCTCTTGGATTTATGCGATCAAATTGACATAGTCTAATCATTGCTGCCGTCGGAATAAATGAATCTTGATTGACTGAAATGTCAGCTGACTAGGTTTTGTTTTATGTGTGTAATTAGAATGCCGAATTTTGTTTATGATGCAATAGAATCCACATCCCTCAACCTGCAACTTATTTTGTTGATGTAACGATATAAACAAATGTGGTGGAAAACTTATATTTGCAATGATAGATATGAGGATAGATTACAAGTATGGAATGCAGAAATGGGTTGGATTGCATATTTCAAATTATATAATTGCTGGACATTTCAGAAACCATTTATGGTATTCAATGCATATTTATTGTCATTTCTTTCTTTGAAGAGATAACTTAATCTTGAATGCGACTGCAGATGGGTAACGCATACAGTAACCAAATAGTGTGCTTTAGTTGAATTATAATCTCTTTGCTCTACCATTTGTCATTGACTCTCTGTTGTTAGTTGGTCCTGTGATGTCATTGCTAACAAGTTGAGACAATGTAAGAAATGCAAGTGATTAATAAAATACGGAAGTGTTGGACTTACTTTGCCTAACATGCTTTTTTCGTATGAAATTCCAAGCTATTTAACATGGATTTTGTAATGAAGATCTAGGGATTAGATCAATAAATCTTAATTTCGGTTTTGTTCTTTCAAAGAAAATGTGAGGCGCTTTGATGGAAATGCAACTGGAGAGTCACGGTTTTAATATAACTTTACTATAATTTCAGATCAATATGTTATATTCAGCATTATGAGAATAGTGATCACGGCCTCCATCTGGGGGATTACGCATTGTCTGAGCGTGTGGTCTCTGAACAGGTATAAGCAAGTATATCGCAGAATTAGCATCTGTTTCTTCTGTCTACTGTTCATGACAAGATGTATTACCCAAATGTTTCATGTGTGTAGATATGGTAAATATATGCTTTTCAAATAAAATTTTCTTAACATTTATAAAAGAAAAGTGAGGAAAAATATGAAAATAAGAAACGCAGAAATGTTTCTGCAACGAGAAAATGTGATTTAACAAGGATTTCTGTGCTTTATAGATTATAGGGCAGATCTCGAAAAGCTGCAATGTGATAAAATCATTTAAGTCTACTGAATTAATTGACTATATATCTTTGCATCTTTCGTTTGCAAATATATACATACACACATGCGTTTATACTTTCAAGGACAGAAGGACTATATTTAATCCTAAAGATCAGTAAGTTGCAGATGGATCCTGCCTTTCCAATGAAATTAATGATTTGAAAGAGTATAACCCAGTTAGTCTTGTGGAAAAAATTTAAAGTCAACCAAGTTTTCTTGCAATTCCTTGAAGCTTTTATAGTCCTGATTAGGTGACCCACAATAATTGCTTTACATAAGTTACTCTTGGACAAGCTTAACCTACAAGTTGTCACCTTCCCTGGCAAATAACTTCTGGAACACTACTGTTTTGCGCTGCCAATAAGTGCATAACATAGGACCAATCACTCAAGAGCCAAAACTTTAGTATTTGTATTAATTTTAGCCTCATGTTATTTTAAGAAAACAAGTTGTCAAATATATATATATATATATGTATATATATATATACAGTCTTAACTCTGTGATCTCCTATAATTTTAACAAATACGGAATGTATGACTAAAAATCTACAAAAGAAAGCAAAATAATATTACAAATGATGTGAGGAATTGATCCCTTGAGACAGAGAGGCCAATGAGTAGATGTCTTGGCCTTTAGAAGTATTGGTTAGAAACCCATTGAAGCAAGCAAAATCAGTTTGTTAAGCTGAATCTTGAATTTTGAAAAACAAAAAGCTCGATCATCTGACATCACATCCCCTTCTGTTCAAACTATATGTGGTCTACCTAACGAGAAACCTTGGTTGAAGGAACAAAATCTAGTGCTTAACTAAAAAAAAAATATAAAACTAATGTGAGGTAGGAAAATTGGGAATTGACATTGACACTGAGTTAAGTCGACAAATTAAATTATGATTTTAGGCATTGTTGCACGGAAAATTTTCATTTCCATATTTTGGGCTGTTTTTATATTTCGAAAATTTTACATTTTTTAATATTTTATATTTAGATTTTTATAAAATGTCATATATATACACACACACACACACATCAGTTTTCCCTAATATTTTGAAGCTAAAAAACTTCAGTAATTCATGTTAACTAGAGAATAGATTGATCTTTTAGAATCTCACCTCAGTCAGCTTAATACATTTTTACACTAATTTATATGAATTTAGGCTTTTCTTAGATTTTCGATAATTGTTAATAAAAAAAAAGCACTTATTTTTTGATGGGGCCATACAACAACTGCAAAATGGCCTTAGATACATATTTAGAACGATACTAATATGCTACTTACTCTCAGTTTTATTATTATTATTATTATTATTGGTTAAATAATGTTGCTTTATTCAGATGACGATGATTTAAGTTTGAAAATATATAATGGCTTGTGCAACTAGGTAACCGCTTGCTTCCATTACAGTAGAAAATCACAAGACCCCGTGGCACAGAAAATTTGTAGTAAAACAAGCAGAATAGGACAAGGCCTTTAACAAATGCCATTTTAGCATTCGGAAAGCACGATTAGAATTTGTGTAGGTAACAAAAAGATAGAATTGGTGTAGGATTTGGAGCGTTTGCTGCACCAAACTTCCCCTCTAACCTTCACCATATTAGTCACATTCTTCACTTGTCTCTTTCAGATAATTAGTCCACCCAACACCAGTATTAAGCTGTATTTTATCTTTATACTTGTTTTATTTTCGTTCTCCAGCTTTGTATTTATTAATAGACGCGAAAAATTCGTTAATTTCCAAAAAAAAACCAAAAATTTAGAAGAAAATAAAGACACTCTTTTTAAAAAAATTTTATTAATCATCCAATATATCTCATAAACTGCCGGACCTATAATATTTAAGGAGAACTCAAATCCTAATCAATCTAGGAATAAAATAATACAAAAATAGCGCATTTCTATTTTTGGCAAAATTGCTGTATTAAAACATGAATAAAAACCAAAATAATTTTCAGAATTAAATTTTCTGCAGAAAGATATTAAACTAATAAATATTTTCAAAAATGGCAAAAACATGAATTTGTAGACCGAAATATAGAAATTTGGTCAAAAGGCGATGGCCACTCACAAGCAACACTTGTGTGTTTGAATTGTTAGCTAATTTGCCATCAAACTATAGTCCAAAATGTCGATAATGCTACATTAACTTGCTAAGAATTGTCAAATACTATTTTATCAAAGAAAATATTATTATTTCTTTCTCATTTGTCTATAAAATTTAATTTACATTCATTTGCCTTATATGCAGGGTAGAAAAAATTTACACTCGAATTAATACTATCATCATCATCAAAAGAGTCTCTTTGAAAAAGAATGAGATGCTCAATATTAAACATATTAGGAATACGAATTGACTAAGCAATTTAAGACTGTAAGCATTAGGATTAATTTTTTTTTTTCAATCTCTAGAGGATCAATTTTTTTTAACGGCAAGTTTGTTGTGATCACCCGCGAAAAATCGTTTATTAGTGAGAATAGCCTACAAATAGTCATCCACTTCAAACTGTATATAAATCCTCTTTTTGTTTTCGTAGCATTTGTAAAATTGAAAGTTGATTGGAACAAATTATCTCGCACAACCTTATGAATATCCTGCAAGCTATCTATAAAATCTGCTACTTTACCATGTAGTTTACTCCTCTTAGATAATGAAAACAAATCCAAAGGGCCCCGGGGAATATAAGAATATACTACCTGAAAAAGGACTAAAATCAATGCTTTTGTTGACAGTGTGATTATAGGCAAATTCTGCTTGACATAAATTCTTATCCCACATCTTGATATGATCACCAATCAGACAACATAATAAATTATCTAATGAGTGATTAACCACCTCTGTTTGCCTATCAATCTGTGGATGATAGGCACTACTAAAATTGAGTTGGATATTCACCGTCTTCCACATATCGCGTAAAAAATGGTTTAAGAAATCTGGTATCCCAATCCCAAATAATGGAAGCAGGTAATCCATGAAGGTGGTACACATCTCGAAAATATAATGGAGCAACATGAACAACATTTATTGTTTTCTTACAAGGTATAAAATGAACCATTTCAGGGAATTGATCAACCACAAAATAGATTTTGAATCATTACGTCGTTATGTACGTGGTAGCCCTAAGATAAATTCCTTACTGACATCCACCCATAGCTGAGAAGAAATAGACAAAGGCATGGATAATCTAATATTAGTTTCAAAACTTGACAGACTTGGTAGCGGTTGACATATCGCTCCTCTTATTTGAGGATAGTTGATAAAAAATAAGATGTTTGGACTAACTACAAAGTCTTTATCTCTTCTCACATGACCTTCTCCATACAATTTTTGTATAACTTTTTGGTGCAAACTATAATTGAGAATGCATAAATGATTGCCTCTAAATAAGAACCCATTTGTGTAATAGAAATTTTGTTTTACCTCCAACTTTAACTTTTATCACAAAATTAACAAAATACGGATCATTGTCAAGCAAATCACAAAAAGAATTAAAGTTAGATACCTCAATTTGTATTGTGGTGAGAAGGCTACTCCTACGACTCAAAGCATCAGCTACTTGGTTTGTCGTGCCTGCCTTACATTTTATAACAAAAGTAAAATGTCGTATATGCTAACCAAGAAGCATGTCTCATAGCCACCTTGTCTTGTCTATGTAAGTGCTTTAGCAACTTATGATCAATGTACAAAACAAGCTCCCACTAAAAGAGGTAATGATGCCAATGCTTCACATCTTGTAACACTACATAAAATTCCACATCATAAGTGCTATAATGCAACTTGACCCTTGATAATTTTTCACTTAAATATGCCACAGGTCTACCATATTGACTCAAACTTGCGCCACTATCCTTACTTTAGAAGCATCACAATGCAAATGGTTGAGAAAAATCTGATAGAGATAATATTAGAGTACTGGTTAAATGTGTTTTAATAAGCTGCAATGTCTTCTCTACTTCGTTTGTCCATTAAAATTTTCCTCCTCAAATGCAGTCAGTCATAGGAGCCATGATGCTATTGAATTGAGATTAAAACACCTATAAAAGGAAGTAAATCCTTGAAAAGTACTAACCTTAGTGACATTTCTTTGATGAGACCATTCTTGAATTGCTTAAACCTTGGACTCATCTACCTTCAATCCATCTCTTGAAACCATATAACTAAAAAACAACACTTTATATCCTATAAACACACTTTTTTAATAGCAGTATAAGATTTATCTCTATGAATAATACATAAAAACCTCTAACAAATGTTGGATATGCACCTCGGAGTTAGCACTATATATTAGGATATCATCAAAATAAACAACAATAAATTTTCTAATAAAAGGAAGTAGTGTTTGGTTCATTATACACATAAAGGTGCTAGGGGCATTATACCATCTAAAAGGCAAGGCCAACCACTCATACATCCCTTCACGAGTTTTGAACTGTCTTTCACTCATTTCTTAATATAATTTGAATACTCTCCAAATCTAGTTTTGTAAAAATTATAGCTCTACTAATTTGGCCTAGCAAATCATTTAGGCAAGGAGTAAAGAATCGATATCATATAGTGATTTTATTGATAGCCTTGCTATCTACACATATGCGCCATAACCCATCCTTCTTTTTTGTTAGCAAAGTTAGAACTGCATAAGGACTTGGACTCTTCCAAACATGACCTTTGGCTTGCAAGTCCTCAACTTGTGCTTGTAATTCCTCATGTTCACCTCAGTTCATTCTGTAATAAGGTCTATCAGGCAAGGTTGTCCCTAGTTCTAAATCTATCTAATTGTTGGATACTGGTAATACATTTGGCAACTCATAAAAAAAATACATCTATTAACTTAGAAATTAAAGATTTTACAACACTAGGGATGTTTGCCTCTGAAGGTTATATTCAGAGCTTAAGAGTGTGAAAATGGAGAAGAAAACGTAGAGAAGAACGCACTAGCTCACTTGTTTAATTAACATATATAATTGTTACAAAAGCACAGAAGTATGGTCATTATAACAACTTCTAACTACTACATCAACTTTTCCTTTACTTAAGCAAGATTTGTTGCTTCAAAAATCTTTGCTTAAATCAAGTAAAAATCTTGCACCTTACTTTGAATAAAATAAGTAAACTAAAAGCTGATAACATAAGAATTGATTAAAATAAAAACAACCAAATGACAACACTTGTTGTCACACAAATATTAGCAGCATTTTTAGCTTCATCAACAATAGCAACTTTAATTCCAACTCTAGTGCAGCAGGAGCAATAGGTCTAGCAACTACTCTTCTTGCTTTAACACTCCTCATTGACATAAGTGCTGGAATGCACACCCAACTTTCCTATAATTTCTTCAAATCTAACCCTAGGAAAAGATTTTGTGAGAACGTCAGCAAGCTGGTCTTCAGACCTATAATGTCTGAGCTTAATTTCTCCTTCTTTCTCCACTTTCAATATGTTTGGTCTGGCCACGGAATACTAGAATTTTGGCCATTATAACAATAAAGTAGTTGTCATAGAACACCTCCACAACTTCATCTTCATCCTTTCCCAAATCAATAAGAATCTTTTTAAGCCATAATGCTTGATTCACATAGCAACAACTACCATGTACTCTACCTCAGCTATGGATTGAGCTACCACACTTTGCTTTTTACTATTCTAGTTCACCATGCCAGAACTAGCAGAAAAATAATACCCTGAGGTGTTTTTCATATCATCCTCTGATCCAGTCCAATCACTATCAATGAAACTAAGTAGCTTGGTGTGACATAAGCTCTTGTACATCATTTCATAATCTGTTATGCCTTTCACATACCTTAGGATTCTTTTTGCTGTAGAAAATGAACTTGACTTGGAGAATGCATAAACTTGGAAAGCAAGCTTGTGACAAACATGATATCAAACCTGGAAACTCATAAATAAAGCAAGCTTTCAATCAAACTCCTATAAACACCAATATCCACCTTCTTAGCACCATCTTCTTTCTTCAATTTCTCTTATTTTACTGCTGCTATTATAATATGTTTGCAATTTGACATCACAAACTTCACCAAGATCATCTCAGCATACTTCTTTTAATAAATAAAGATGTTAAGACTAGTTTGCAACACTTTAATTCCTAAGAAATAAAAGATAGGTCCCAAGTCATTCATCTTAAACACCTTCTTCATTTCTTCCTTATATTGAATCATCATGTCTTCATTGCTACCAGTGATAAGTAGGTCATCAACAAAGAGAGAGACCACCAAAACTTGCTTCTGAGATTGCTTGACATATAAAGTTGTTTCATTATAACTCCTTTCAAATCCCAAACTCATTAAATACATGTCAATTTTATTGTACCAAGCTCTAAGAGCCTGCTTCAGGCCATATAATGCTTTCTTCAATAGGTACACATTATCTTCAAGTCCTACAATCTTAAAACCTTAAGGTTGATCAATATAAATCTCCTCTTCCAACTCTTCATTAAGGAATGCTGACTTGACATCTAGCTGGAAGACACACCAACTGTTGTGAGCTATAATTGATAGCAGTAATCAGATGGTGTCAAATATGGCAACTGGAGCAAAAGTCTTGGTGAAATCAATTCTAGGTTCTTGAGCATAACCCTTCACAACCAACCTTGCTTTGTGTTTGTTGATTGAGCCATTTGGATTAAGCTTGGCCCTAAAGACCCATTTACATCAATAATATTATTTCCTTTTAGCCTAGACACCAGCTGTCAAGTTTTGTTCTTCCTAATCATCATCAGCTCCTCTTCCATTGTTGCCTTCCATTATGGAAAACTGATGGCATCACTAAAGTTTAATGATGCCATATTGCATTTATCATAGATATGTTGAAGAGTTCTTATCCCTCTCACATCAAACTCATCATCTGAATTTGATTCATTATCACTGCCAACTTGTTCTTAGGTAAAACATCATTTCAATTGAATTCTTATTGATAACAACACCATTTTCCCAATCCCAAGAAACATCTTCATCAAACTTGACACTTCAAACAATAATGATCTTCTTAGTTTTCACCTCTAACACTCTATAAGCCTTTGAGTTACTGTTATACCCCATCATAACTCCAACTTCAACTTTGTGACTCAGTTTATCCCTCTTTACATCAAACATATGGACATAACATAACCAATAAAAGTCCTTGAGATGATTCATGGTAAGCTTAGCATAAAACCAAGCTTCAAATAAAGTCTTGCCCTCAACAGCCTTGGTAAGCAATCTATTGAGCAAGTAAACAACTGTATTGATAGCCTTAACCCAATATTCCTTTAGTACACCCTTTTCAAGCATGAGACACCTGACCATATTCATAATCGATCTATTTTTCTTCTTACTAACTCTATTTTGTTGTGAAGTATATGTTATAGTAAGTTGGTGATGAATGCCACATTTTTTCAAATAACTCTCAAATTGGTGAGAGGTGTACTTAATTTCATTATCATACCAGAGTGCTTTAATTTGTTTGAAGCATGAATTCTCAACTGCAACCTTGAATTTGATGAAACAATCTAACACCTCAGTCTTTTGCTTTAAGAAAAACACCCAGCAAAATTTGCTAAACTCATCAATAAAAATTAAGAAATATTTGTTGCCAAACAAAAAAAGATTAGGCAGAGGACCACACACATCAGTGCACATGCTAGAGTTTCTCACTTACTCTCCATGCTTGATCAACTAAAAAAGGGAGTTTGGTTTGTTTGCCAAGTTGACACACTCCATAAACTTCATTTGGATCACTAATAGTAGGCAAATCAACAACCATTTCCTTTTTTTACGTATCAATAATAGAAGTATAATTGAAATATCCTAGCATCTTGTGTTAAAGTGTTGATTCATCAACACTACTGATGCAGGCTTCGATTTCAATATTTTCCCATTCAATCAAGAAGTTCCTTTTAGACATTGACTGAGAGAAGACATCTAACAGTAGGATCATAAATCTCATACCTTTTCTTTTTGAAAAATAGAGCATAATCATTCTCTACCAATTAACCAACACTTAACAAGTTGTGACTAATTATAGGCACAAATAGAACATCAGAGATCACTTTTGTACTTGAGAGTGTATTTACTGAAAAAACACCTTTCCCCATCACTTTCAGCAAATTACCATCTCTAATCTTCACTTTAGAGGAGTAGCTTCTATCAAGAGCCATGAAATTCATCAAATCATTTGACATGTGGTGTGTGCAACCACTGTCAACTAACCAGCTAGATGAGTGATTGCTGGGAGTATTGCATTTTTCATGAACCAATGCCATGAAGAGCTTTTCTTTTTGAGGTTCAGGGCTGTCGACAAATTGTGCTTACTGAGGTGGAGCTTCTTGTTATTGTTGTTGTCGCCTTACTTTGAACACCCTTTCCATATGCCCTAATTGCTTGCAAGACCTACATTATACACAAGTTTGTACTAGCAAAATCTTTTAGTGTAAGTCTCTTATTGTAGTGAGGATAAAAAGTGAACTTGTCTTTTCCTCTCTTATATCTACCACAACCACTTTGCTTCTTATCATTGTCTTTCTTGTTATTAGATTACTTATTATTGCTTGTACCAAGCTGAGCTTTCTTCTGGTTTGCAAACAAGATATTTTTAGTGTTCTCTTCCTTTCTAAATGTCTTTCTTTACTCAACAGCTTACAGAGCATTGTTTACCTCAATAAGAATATGTTATGTCAGATCCCAAAAGTCATCAAGGGATGAGATTTTGGCTTTAAATCTCTTTGAAAAAGTACCATAACCTTCTCAACAATCCTCTTTTTAGGGAGGTCTTCTCCAAGTAATCTAATATGATTCACAACCTTCATAACTCTATCAATATACACATTAATGGTCTCTGAATCCTTCATTCTCAGCAGCTCAAACTCCTTCCTCAAGCTAAAGATTTGCATTTGCCTTATCTTCTCACTTCCTTGAAACTCCTCCTTCAACTTATTCCATGCTTGTTTTATTGTGTCACAGGTTATGATCCTAGTGAAAATCACCTCACTCATAGCAGTATGTAAGCAAAAAAGTGCCTCATATCCCTTGGCAACTTCCTCCAAATGATGTTTGATTTGATTTAGAGTTGGATTTTCAGGGAGAGGATTTGGTTCCTTCCATTTCTCAATAACCTCCCAAGATCAAATGCTCGTAAGTAGGCTTTCATTTTGACAACCAAAATATGATAATTCTCACTAGTAAAAGTAGGGGGAGTTGCTCTAGAAAATGTTGAGGAAGCCATGACTGAAAATAGGTGTTTCAAGGTTGTTTTAGTAGGGTTAACACAGTGGTTTTCTCTCCTTTTCTGGTTGAAACTCTCTTCTTTTCTCACTTTATTTTTCTTTTTATTCCAAAGGTTTTCTAAGATCAATTATGCTCTGATACCATTTGAAAGATATATTCAAAGATTAAAAGTGTAAAAATGAAGAAGAAAAGTGGAGAAGAGCATACTAGCTTACTTGTTTCATTAACATATATAACTATTACAAAAGCATAAGAGTATGGTCATTACAACAACTTCTAACTACTACATCAACTTTTCCTTAACTTAAGTAAGATTTGTTGTTTCAAAAATCTTTGCTTAAAACAAATAAAAATCTTACACCATACTTTGAATAAAATAAGTAAACTAAAAGTTGATAACATAAGATTTGATTAATACAAAAACAATACAATGATAGCACTTGCTGTCACGCAAACATCAATAACATTTCTAGCTTCATCAACAATAGCAGCTCCAATTCCAACTCCAATGCAACAGTGGTAATGGCTCCAACAGCTACTCTTCTTACTTTAACAACCTCAAACCCAACCTCCTTACCAATCAACAAAGGTATAGTCTCTGAATATTATAACTCCTTCTAAATTTTGGCTAAAGACAATATAGTGGTACTCTTTCCTACTAGCTTATTTTGTTATGGCTCCCTACTGGGCAATGACACAATTTTAGTGTTATTAAACATGAAACTATATGTGTTGGTTCACGCATCATGTATTGCTTTATAATCATATTGCCAAAGCCTTTCAAACAACAAATGGCATGTGTTATGGAAACTACATCACCCCATACCTTATCTTTATATTTTGAATTGATAGAAAAACTTACCAAGGCTCGTTGCATAATAATGATCTATCTCCCCCCCTTTTTAGCCAGGAAATCTTGTAAGGCCTAAGTTGTTTCTCTATTTAGATAATTTCTTTACTACTTCTACTGAAATAATATTCCTATAACAACTAGACTCAATAACAAAGTTACAAACCTTATCTAGAATAGTACATGTTGATTGAAAAATATTTTCATGCAATCAATCCACTTTCATGGCTTTGGGTGTGACGCGAAATCGTTTTACTATCAATGCGGTGCCTATATCTTTCTCTACTAACTCCTCTTTTACCATGGCATTATCAAATGCTAGATTCTCTTCGAGTAAGTCATCCTCCTTTTTATAGTCATTCATCCTCCTCTTTATAGTCATTTATATCAATGAAAAAGGCTTTCTTTTTTGCAGTCTTCTAGTATTTAAATTGTTAATGGCCTACTTCTCTGCACCTAAAACAATTTATTCCTCTACCACCTGCCCTGCTAGTTTGATTTGTAATTACCATTATGGCCTCAAATGCGGGTCACACCTCTAGTTCCACCAATATTCATATCATATTGTTATTACTATTACTGCTTGAAGTGAAGGAATTGCTAAAGCTACTAGAACATCGAGATAGTTATCTTTCCACCTGTAATGCTCTTTGATGTGTAGCTAAAATTGACATAAGATCAAATAAATTGACTATTTTATATATCTCTATTTATAAATTTCCAACATACCTTGCTACCAATTAATCTTCTATCTTTTGTACCTCGTTCTGCAGCTAGTAAAATTCTATAGAATAGTCATCAAGGATTTGTTTTCTTACCTTAAATTTTATAAGAATTATGCACATAGGTGTTTCTCCATATTCTTCCACATCATAATTATAGATTTTTGAAGTTTGTTTCTTACCAACTTTAGTTGTTGCCACCACTACAGACTGAACACATAACTTGGTTGCCACACTTGTACTTGGTTATTTTTGGGCTTCTTTTAAATTCCAAAACCTCTTAAGCTATAGCTAACCAATTGAAGAACTCCTTTAACTGCAAACTGTCATTAAATTTAGAAATCTCGATTCGCATACTAGTCACCTGACCCTTCCTATCATGTTCTGAGAGGGCTTTACGTTGTCTACATGGGACCTCTTTGCAAAAACTCATCATCATCTTCATCATTGTTGGAACTCAAATCTAGTTTGTCCAAATCATGGTTTCTAGGCTTGTTTCATCTGTCAATTCATCAAATTCATTAGTTTCTAGGCAATCTCATTAATAAACTTCTTTTATAGGTAGATTATTACCACGATTATTTCATCTAGATAACATGATAATCTATGAACGAATGTAGCTTTGATACTAAATTAATTTAACAAAAGCCATATAAAATCGAACTTGTAAAAATTTACAAACAAACTTTCTCAAAGTCTGATGATTCACGTATAAATGTCAAACTAATAGGCATCAAAGATTCATTAATTCTTAAAGAAATATTGAAAATTTGAAAGAAAATGGAGATACTCTCTCTAGAAATTTTTAATTAATAATCCAATCTGCCTCGTAAACTGTCTATCTATAATATTTATAGAAAACTTGAAATTCCAATCAAAATAGGAATAAAATAAATATAGAAATAAAAATTTTTATTTTTGGCAAAATTGCTATTAATGCAAATCAGGAAAATACATACATTGAAATAGAAATAAAAATCAAAACGGTTTCTGAAATAAAATTTTCTGCAAAAAAAGATATTAAACTAACAAATCTTTCCCAAAATGGCAAAATACGCATTTGAAGGCCAAAAAAAAAAAAAAGAAATTTTACCATCACAAGTAAAATTTGTGTGTTTAAATTGTCGGCCAGTTTTGATTAAACTGTAGTATAAAAACGTAAAAAACACCACTTTTAAACTTCCTCAGAATAACCAAAATATCATTCTGTCAAAGAAAAGATTGTAATTATGTTTTTCTTTGTCCAGAAAATCTAATTTTTATTTATCTGCCTTATCTGTCACGTTATATATATATATATATATATATATATATATATATAATTGGCTCCCATTGAAATTTAAATTCGAAATCTTATAATAATACTATTAATGCTATTAATGTAAACATATAATCAATTTCGATAATTAAAATTTAAACTCTCAATCTTTTGAAAATACTTATAACCTTTTTATCATTCAACCAACATGTTACTTGGTTTTCCAAACCATTTTAGTTCACAAGATGAAGACACTGGATGTTCTCCCAACAGGTTGCAGCTAACATACTGGTCGCCATTGTATAATAAAATTGCTTAAGATACGGAATTTGTCGCAGATAATGTATGTAACTTGTAATGTAATCCTATGTTTAAAATTGGATTTAATTCCTTGATTTTAACGATTTCATCATTGACCTGTAGCTTGTAGATTCCTGTATTAGGTTCTTTAAATATGAGATCTAAACTAACATCAGACCTTGAGTCACTTGAAGCCATGCAACCAGTGACGAAATATCCCCTCTTGCGTGCATGAAATGCGTTCCTTGGGCCAACTGTAACCTTCCACATTTTATATAATCTTAATCATATTCCTAATTTTACCCCTTACTTCCTAGCTGGTGGGAAATTTATATTATCTGATTAAAAATTGTTTAGGTGCACGGTGGTTTTTTTTTTTTTGAAGTTATTATTATTGAAGGTTTAACGGGTGTTGATTTGACATACATAATTGGGGGAAAAAAAAACTCTAATTTAACTCATAAAAAATACAGCTTTCATCTATATTTTCTCAGATATACTTCGGGTTTTGTTAAAAAAAGATCTTACGTTTTATTTATTATTAACTTATCTGTGATATATGATATGTTAATAAAATTAAAGCAATAAGTAATTATTATATAAATTAATAAGCGAATTATCTCTACTGACTTCATTGGATTTTGGAATGCATTCGGGTAGATGGAGGGCAAGTGTCCACAATCCTAGTCAACCAAACAGAAAGGATTACATAAATAAGCAAATATAATATAATTTTATTTATGCATTTGAATGATCATGGACCTGAAGCAGGCCGGGTATATAAATAGGAAGCAAGAGTTTTGGTGGAAGCCGGAGGAAACAATAACCAAAGTAGACCTAACACTTGCAGAGAAAGATGGGCAGGTCTCCTTGTTGTGATGAGAATGGCCTCAAGAAAGGACCCTGGACTCCTGAAGAAGATCAAAAACTTGTTGACTACATCCAAAAACATGGCCATGGAAGTTGGCGAGCTCTTCCAAAGCTTGCAGGTTTTCCTCTCTCTGTCTCACATGTACTTTTTTTCTTTTGCTTTTTGGTTTGCATCACTTGGACACAGATACGACAAGATAATATATATAAAAATGAGACAGTAATTTCTTCAAAATTAGCATGTGACACATGAGTTCATATATTTTAACTGGGTTCTAACTTGCAGTCTCACATAATCAACCTTAGTTTTGCAAAATGTGTTGATAGCTTTTTCCCTTTGCAGGTCTTAACAGATGTGGCAAGAGTTGTAGGTTAAGGTGGACAAATTACTTAAGGCCTGACATCAAGAGAGGGAAATTTTCTGAGGAAGAAGAGCAAACGATTCTAAATCTGCATTCTGTTCTTGGAAACAAGTAATTCCACTTCTTTCTTTCTTTCTTCCTTCATACATATAATATTAACTGAGTGATTGTTGTCACATGACTAAAATTAACATGGTCTTTTCTCTAATTAATTCTTGCTTTGAAGATGGTCAGCTATTTCCAGTCATCTACCAGGCAGGACAGATAATGAGATCAAGAATTTTTGGAACACTCATTTGAAGAAGAAGCTGATTCAGATGGGTTTTGACCCAATGACACACCAACCAAGAACTGACCTATTTTCCAGCTTACCTCATCTCATGGCTCTCTTGAACCTCAAAGACCTATTAGACCATCACCATCCATTAGATGATCATGCCCTGAGATTACAGGCAGAAGCTGTCCATTTAGCCAAGCTTCAATATATACAGTATCTTCTTCAGTCTGCAGCTCCACCAATCACCTCTAACTCTTATTGTCATCAAAATGGCATCACAGACATGGATATTATCAACTTGTTGAATTCAATTTCAAACAATAACGTTAAAGAAACCCCAGTCATAAATTCATTACCGCAGGAGAATCCAGCCTCATCATACACCTTTGGAATTGCTACATCTCAACCACTCCACTATTCAAATACGTTACCTCAGTTATGTGACCCACAAGATGTCTCTTTCAGCTATCAACCATCTTTGAATGGTGAAATGGGACAAGTAGCTTCTTCAAACTTAACTGCAATGGTTATTAGCCATGGTGATAATAATATTCCCTCTGATTCTTCATGGATTCTTCCTTCTCCTAATACTACTCCTGTTCCTCCAACAGAAAACTCAATAAGCAATAATCCAGGTGATACCAGCAGCACGACTTCTAGCTATGGTGGAGGAACTACTTCCTATTGGCCTGACTTCGTTTTTGAAGATACTATCATGCATGATATTTCCTAGTTGGTTAATATATATTATAGATCATATTTAGTTGCTTCTCTTATTTCATATTTGCTGATGCTTTGTATCATCATAAAATTTCAACATACAATTACATGCATAGGCTTGTATATAACACATGCATGTGCATGTTGGACGTTTATATGTATGCTTGTGCACAGGAGACGGGAGATACACATACATATCAATGAACATAATCACTCTGTAAAATAGCTTGAAATTTTTGTTACATTCGATACAAGGAGTGTGTTTATCTGTTTCCAACTCAAGAGAAAATGTATCCGAGTTGAAGAGGCGAATCTTTTATCATATGCCTTTTCTTTTTTTTTTTTTGAATTTATTTAGCTTCCTGAGTGCGAGCTCAGACTTTTATTTATCTGATGAACACAACTCTAATATTACTGGACCTTTTTTTTCCTTTCTTTTTTTGGGTACGAGATTATCGTTTATTTGGTTTGCCATTAATTATTCGAATTTCCTAGAGAAGAATAATAAGAGGTGATTAGATTAGCTAGTAGGAAATATTCGGTGGATTTCTGTACGAGCAGAAACCGAAAAAATAATTATGTATAATAAGATGGCGGTTCTATGGCCTATGATTTTATTGACTTCAAATAACGTCGAGTCACTGAAGTATAGATAAGATGAAGGTTTTTTTTTTTTTTTTTTCTTTTTTAAAGGATGAATATAAGATGAACAGTTAATTAATCTATTGGCAATTCTGTAATCATAAAGAGATGAAATAGTTCTAATAAATTCTAATTGTTGATTTTAAAAGTAAAGGTAACGGTTTAGCATATACTATTATATAACATCATTTATCAATAATAAATAGCTTTGTTATTAGAGAGGGAGAATTGTTAGCAATGAGATTGATTCAAATACGAGAAAATTATTACCTATAATTGTCATATCTTATAATTATTTTAGGCAATCAGGAGACAATAATTTTAATTTGTATTTATATAAAAAAAAATATCTATAATCAAGATGTTATATAGAGGTTAATGCAATTACTTAAGAATTTCTCAAAAAGGAAGACCATATCCATCAAAATCAACTTTAGATGAATAATGATAATAACGTTTTTTATAATGTCGTTAAATAACGTGGTTTAATCTAATAGTAAATAATAACTTCATTTAATTTAACGGTATTTAATTTTATTTAATCTAATCTTGAATAATAATTTTTATATAATTCAACAATGAATTATTAATTATGGTATTATAATAAAATAACGTAAAATAAACTGTAATGTTCACCAATTATTTTCACTTGAAGATTAAAGAGATTAGAATGAATATTAATAGATAGATGACAAGAATAATAAAATGATATTAGTAATGACGTTACTCAAAATAGGTGAGTTAGATTTGAATAATAACCCAATAAGTCTACGGTGAAGGATAAAATAAAAGAGATAATGCAAAAAGTTCCAACTTAATTTCTGCCAAGTAGTTACAACTTTGATTCTTTTCCATCAAGGGATTGACTGCCAATACCATACCTTCAAATTGAACCATCAATTAGTTTTCCCTTTATGATGAAGCAAAAACATCAAACAAATGTCAATGATCCAATGGACTTCATTAACTACCTGTTTCTTTATGATAAACAATAGGGTACTATTATAATGCCATACCATTATATCCCATACCATAATCTTTATTGTTTATTAGTAGTAAAATAATCTTATTAACAACTCATTTATGCATTCACTACAGTGCACAAGCACTTAATACATTTTAATAGAATCCAAATGCATTTAAATTTTGTTTAGTCAATAATGCTATGAGAATCAAATTGGTCTAGCATTTAATGATAATTTTCACTTAATGGAAGGCCAACCCATTTTCATATCTTTTAAAAATCATTTCCCAGATGAAATACATGGATAATTTATTGTAAATTTGTAATAATTAATAGACTATAGTGCCTGAAATTATGTAAATGAAAAAGCATATACGGCTTCCCAACAACATGTCTGAGAGCATTTTCATATCTTTTAAGAATTTTCTTATTATTTTTTATTACTTGAGGGCATTTTTTTAATACATAATGTATATTGAAAAAAATTATTAATGAGATTTAAAATCTTATGAATATATATTAAATAAATTTTTGAATCAAATTTCATGATAATTTGGAGAAATTGACACTACATTCTTCTAGTTCAAATTATTTGCATACGAATAATTTTGGACAAATTAAACATAGATAAAATGATATAATATTTGATTGTAACCATACACCAAGCTTTCTATTATATGTACTTACAATTTAGTTTTGAGAAATCAGAAATTTGATTCTCTTAATTTGAACTAGTCGAACATGAATGATAATCAGCCAATGAAATATGAATAGGATAATTTGTATATACTTTAAAGCATTTAATTCATCATGAAGCAAACTTTCCGTATATATATTTACATACTTTAATTTTGATAAATTGACACTCCATTCTTCTAACTCGAAAGATTGAGATATTAATATTTATAAGCGGATGAAACATATAAATTGATATAAATTATGATTATGATCAAGAAACAAAATGTTGATGATATGCATTTACCAATTTTAATTCTGAAAAATCAAAATCTGATTATATGAAATTTATAATCTATTCAATTGGAGAGTTATTTAAATATATCAAATTTATGTTTAAATAAGTGGTGACATATATTATCTGCATGATAAAAATAAATATTCGACCAAAAAGGAATATAGATTGGTAATAAAATGATTAATTTGTAATTTAATTTCACATATCGATTTTCAACTTACAACTAAAGAATAAAGTAATCTTTTAATGAAAAATTATAACACAAAAATTCTTAAATATATCAATAAATATCACTATAATCTTATAAACATAACTGCCATTTCTAATTTCTTAATCTCAGAATACGTCATGTGAGCCCTCTATTTGATCTATCTCACACATTCTCTCTCCCTCCAATCCTTTTATCTTCCTATTATCTTTGTCCTATATGATTTTTTTTCTGCCAGTACAACGGATCACATAGTAGTAAACAATAAAAACCAATTTGCCAAAAATAAATCTTATAAGAGTATAATTTTCACAAATTCATTCACCAAAAATGGCAAAGAGAGTATTAATTACAAGTTGCATAGCTGGTCCGATCATACCCAGTTGCACAAATTATCACCATAGCCAACATCTCTCTCTCTCTCTTTAAATATCTCCCTCTCAAATAAGTATCAATTAACCTTGAAGTTAGTTTTGAATAAAAGCTCAAAGTCAGAGTTGGTCTCGAATAAAAGCCCAAGCAATGAAGAGTCCGAAGATACCCCTCATTGCTCATGCTATCATTGAAAATGAATATAAGGATTATAATGATATTTATTAAACTCTTTAATAATTTATAATTTTTTCGTTTACAAAACCATGCAATAATTTAGTCATAAATTCAAAATCAATCAATGGGTGAAATTAAGCCTTAATTTGCTGATAATTTAGACTGTGATGATTAAATGAACATGAACTTGTGAGTATGTTACTACACTAAACATTTGAAAAACATAATCATTGATTTTTTTTTTTTGTTAGTTACAATTATTAAATATATAAGTCCAAACCATTATATATCTTATATATTTTATGTATATTTTTTATGCAGAATTTTTTGCCATTTAAATGAGCATTTAATTTTAAATATAAATGTCCATATATATATATATAGTATCCTAGCAAGAGTCATTACATTCAGAGTTTGAATATCATTGTACTTTTTATATTAGAAGAAAATGCATTTATATTAGTCATTTAGTATTATGTATATATGAAAGATTTGGTAAATATTAAATTCATATTAAGATTATTTCTCAAGCGGAAAAAATGAATTAAGACCTCAGAATAATTTAAAAAAGTTACGTTAGTCATAGTTGTCCAAGGAACATAAGAAAACACAATAATGTGGCATATATATGGTTAAAGCTTCTTCTCCTTTCTTCCTTTCCCTAATTAATATCGTATTTATAAAAAGGTTTTGAAACTTTCATCACCTAATCCTACCCGATTTGTTTGCATACCACACAAAGTTTCTTATGTCATGCATCGCAATCATGTTTTTTTTTTTAAAAAAAAAAAAAGACAAGTTTTTCTACAATTAATTATTATATGTATAGTCACATGATATAGGTCATATAATTATATTATGAAAAAAAATGTTAAGAATTCATATTTCATTAATATAAATTTTTTATTTTTAAAAAATAAAAATAAAATTAAAGCCGACGAAGAGATAATAACTGTATATCATACAGAATATATAGTTGGTAGCAACTATATGGAAATGATGGATCCCAGTGGCAACATCAAGAAAGGGATGTTTTGTTTTGAGCAAAGATTTTATGATCATGCATATATATTTCTATTACATTTTATTTCTTATTTTAGATTTTCTCTCACATGTCAAATCAAGAATTAAGTAAACGTGCATTTATTAATTACCAATTTTGGTATTGATTAAAACTTGATAATATTGCATTATAATGTGATTCTATAAATTGTTGACACAAATCTTTATTTTCATAATGTATGTAGCGTAGAAATGAAAAGGTTAAGAAAATTGAAAAATGGGAAAAGCATCGGACGAAAATGATATTTTATAAAATCTAAGTGACAAAATGTGAGGAAAAAAAACAGAATTTTCAAAAAGAAAATCATTTTCTCCTGAAGTTTTCATATGATACATTTTGTAATTTATTTTCATTGGGTTGGTAATATCATCATCTAATATTTATTTTGTTATATGCAAAAGTTAAAAATTCAAATTTTGAAATTTCATTCCCTTAACAAGAAATTTTTTTTTGAAATGGAAGAGAATAATTTTCATTCATGAAATATTAAATACAAGATTACCAATACATATAAAAAATAAATAAAACTTACAATTCACAACTAATATATTATATTAGTGCCACATATGTTGAATTTAATCTGAAAAGCAATGATCTTTTTTCGTAGAAACACAATCATATTGATAAAATATTGAATTTTATATAATAGTAGAAAACACGCTTCACTTAGTGGTTATAACTCAATATTTTTATCTTTAAACGAATCTAATTAAATGATTATAAATAATTGATTAATCACTTCAAAACTATTATAGATCAATACCATAAAAGGATAACAATAATTTTCATATAAGAGAAAATATACTTTCATAAAAAAAAAAACCAAAAATTCTTACTATAATTACAAAAAAGGTAAGAAAAATTAGAAAAATTTATAAAATAAATACAATTTTGTATTTATTCAGATGGAAATAGATAAAGTAAAAAAAATAATGAAATTATTGACTATCATCAGCGATTTAACTGATGATAGCCTCTAAATAATGAATAAAAAAAAGAATTTTAAGAAAAAATGAAAAGAAAAGATGATTAAGATTTTTTTTTTTTCACAGTGCAATTAACAAAAACGATTTTTGAGATATAAAGATTTGAATCTTTGTATGAGATATACAAATAATTAATTAGTCTAATAAGTGAAATTACATAACTTGTATTATTGTATTGAGCAAAAATTTGAATTGCTTAGATTAGCTACACAATTAGACCATTTTAATCCAAAGCATCAATGATGAGGATCATTGAAAATAATTTTTATTATAAGCTTTTTTTTTTTTTTTCTGAATACAGGGGAAAGCAAAGTCTTAAACAGCAGCTAAGCTAGACAAGCCCTGGCGTATTGTAAGCATATAATTTGGGATACCTTGGCCATTATCCTTTTTTTTTTTTTTCAAACAAAAAAAAAAAGAGAGAAAAATAAATCCCATCAACCTACGGGAGGGCAACTGGGACAGACACGTACGAGTAGACGACTCATTATTTTCCCCCGCTCAAAATGGTCGCGTTGTCAACGAGTCCTAACTCACCAATACAAAGTCCACGCGTACTAATTGGATAATCAAGCTGTCTTGAGTTTTAAGCAATATTTTTCATATTGCATCTGCAAGTTTATCGTTTATCTATTAGCTGATTAATTTATGGATTGATTCGTCTAATTATTTCAGTTTTATTAATTTAATAATAAATTAAATTTTAAAAATATTATTAAAATAACTTTAAAAATAAAATAAAATATTATATAAATATATTTATAATACTTAAAAATATGAAATTTATTTTGAAAACCGAATCAGACTTAATCAAACTAATTACAAATCATATTTTTAATTTTATCGGTATGATCCGTTAATCCGATCTGATTTTTAAAACACTGGGGCACTAGTTTCTGTTCATGAAAGGTAGACCATTGGTGTTTGTTTGTCTTTTTAAGAGTTTTTTATTTTTTTAATTTATAAAGTATAAAATATGTATTTAATTAATAAGAATTATTTTTTAATAAGTAATTAATAATAATTATTAATTTAAAATAAAAGTGGATAGATGATAGATCATTTAATATCTTCCGTTTAATTTTTTATGCTTTCATCAATATGTTCTATTTTTATATAAAAAGATAAATATATTTTTGAATTTTTACATTAATATCAATATAATATGTATTTGTATTTAAAAAAGTAGTTATTTAATATATTTTTGTTTAGTAATATTTATTTATTATTTAAATTTTATTATCAGTATTTTATGTTTAATATATTATTTAAAATTTTTAATCAAATTGTTGTTATATTTATGACTAATTCTTAATGTATTTATTATAAAAAAAAACTTAATTTATTATTTTTTAAAAAAATGCTTAATAAATGTTTGTATACTATTTATTTTTAAAATCTAAAGTATAAACATATTTATTTATTTATATTAATAATTATATAAATAGTTATCAGTAGCAATAATTTTTCTAATATCTAATGTTAATGGACTACTAGTTATCAGCAATAACTAAAACAAACCTGAACCTAATTAGCCAAAAAACCACCTAATCAAAGATCATAGACTGTCTGGATTCATAGTTCGACAATTTAAGGATATCGAAATCCTGTTAGAAGACTAAAAATGAGAGTATCACCATGATATATTAAATATAAAACTATTTATTTCTTACTTAATGTGGGATTTGTAACATCCTCCCACTGATTATAAGATGCCATAATGTGGGATTCATTTTGATTCATGTCCACTTCGATTCTGGCATCGCTTATGAAGGTTTCTGGGTGAAAAACTGAATCAATTCTGATACCATTTGTTATAGAAGAGTTTGGTGTATAATCTCAAGAAATTGAACCGTTAGGTGAGAAAAACATGTTACATATTACAATCATGCTCAAAGTCTAAACTAACAAAATCTAACTACGGCAATATTATCTTCTTGTTCTTACTGAAAAAGAAAACGTATCCCACTTTGCCACTACCATTTCTTGGTTATACAATTTCCGAAATTATGAAAGCTCCATTTCCACTTCTTTCTTTTTTACTAAAGAAGTACTCTGTACATACATAAATCAGTAGATGCATATTATTAAGGTGATAGTAGGGTAGGAACAGCCAGAGTGTACGTATTTTGTCCATTTTGCTGGAATGAGGACGCGATAGTAATTGGTGGTGGTCAGGTTTTTAGCTGGTATAAAAGGTGAGGACTGAGGAGGGGGACCAAATCAATATATACATATACATAACCATGACAATGGCCAGTAGCTGCTATACAACTTGCAAACAAATGAAATGAGACGGACGGACCACCACACCACATGACATGTACCCACAAAACTTCTGTTGTTAGTTATATATATAAATACAAATATTATCGCAACCATTCCACATCTCGGTCCCTTCCATCAGAAATAGTAGGGCTCCTCTTGTCTGTTGTATATGGGCTTAATCACCTTTCTCTTAAAGAAAGAAACTCTCCGCCTAATTAACCCTCATGTTACTATCTCATAGCATGATGACTGAACGATTATTTCATTCATGAAAGCTCACAAATATTTGGCAGAAAAGAGCTTTTCCATATTGCCAATCACGCATAGACCAATTGATTTCTTCATTTTTGCAAGGAAGGGATTTGGATTTGATTCATTTTATAGATTTAGTTATTAAAAAGAGATAGGTATTACTATGGTATAATAATTCACAATATTGAATTCAGCTAATTGAATTCTCCATTAAACGGAAAAATATAGGATAATTAATACTCCTTATATGATCCATTCTTGAAGCATATTTTGAGAGTGTTTTTTTTAATATTTAGAGAAGCAATTTACTTTTTAATTTTAAAAAGTTCTATGTAAAATGTTTGGCTATCAATATCAAATGATAATGGAATAACTAATATCTGTTTGGAATTTTAATAATATTAGCTTACAAAAGTTTAAATAAAATATTTACATAATAATTATTTATTTAAATAAAATAACAAAATTATCCTTAAAATTTATTTAGTTCTTGTATACTTTTTTTCTCATTATGTCTTTAATTCCTATATTTTTACACTCATGCATTTACAACATTTCCATATTTCTTATTTTTTTATACTTATCTTTAGAGGTGATAATTTTTTATCCAACTTGGAAACTCAAATCAAATACATTTTTTAATTTATCAATTTTTTTTTTCTTTGGCTACTGTTTCTTTATGTTTCAAACTAATGCTATGAATTTTTCCAATTTATTTAAAAAAATCATCAGAAAGTTTATTGGATTGAAACATAAAGAAACAATAGCTAAAGATTCCAGCCCTCTGATCATGTCATGGTTCCCTTATTTGAGAACATGTTAATTTTTGGTGCTAAATGCAGATGGGAGGGCAACTGACCAGTGCCTCATTTTGTGTCTAGATTTCTATCATTACTGACTACCCACCCCATAGCAATCTTATAATCTCATAAATCAACTTGTGGATTATCTAGTGGGGTCATTTCTTATCTTCAGGATTGCATGACTAGATTTCATGTTTGGAAGTTTTTGATAATTTGCATACCGAATGTGAGTAATAATACACAAGATTTGAGACCAAGATAGCTCAATTTCCTTTCCTTATTACCAAGCAAACATCCATCAAATTGTTTATGGAACCTATTGCTAGCTATTACAATAATACTTCTTTTGTCTCATAATAGATGTAGTTTAAGATTTTTACACATATATTAATGATTGTATTTAATAAATAAATAAAAGACTATGTTATCTTTAATTAATTTTTTTATAAATTATTATGCACTCTAAAAAAATAATTATTATGAAAAAGATGAAGTGTAAAATTGAAAAAAATTAATTAATGCTATGGATAATTGTAAAACGTCAATTACCAGGGGATGAAAATTTCTCTATAAAATGATATTTAATTTGAGACGAAAAGAGTAATTAATAAAAAAAAAAGAAATTGATGTACTTGTTGGTAGTTAAACTTAGGCATGGTTATGTTCAAGAAAAAAAGCAGGGGATTGTTTGGTATGGGAAAGTGAAGTTGGGAAGTGGAATTTTTGGTACATAGGTATTTTGAGTTTGTTGGGTTTGTATACTAGCTCAAGAGATCAATAGAGATTTCACCTTTCTTCTTCTTTGGATCAAATGATTAGATTAGATAAGAGATTGCAGCCCAAATAGAACCATATCAGATAGATCTTACTGTGATAAATAAAGGCCCATAAGAGAGAGTTTCCTGATTATGAAAAATAAGTTAGTTGTGATGATCCAGATCACCACCCACTTTAAAATCAACAAGGTTTAAAGGACAGTGCGAGTCAATTTCGTTTTGTCTTTGGTTTGTTGCCTACAATGTTAAGGTAGTGCACCTTGATATCTCAATCAGACTGACATCTCTATAGCATCAATATCATAGAACTGCAATAATACATGATATATGAAAACACTTGAAAAGAGATATTTTTCTGTTTTAAAAACATTTTATTTTAAGAAATTCATTGAAATTTATTTGAAATATTTTCAAGCATGTTTCTACAATTTTGAGAAATTAAGAAATGCGTGTCCATTTCAAAATCATATTTTTTTTCTATTATTAAATTTGGTTTATAAAACTTATAAACAACTAATATTTATTTTTAAAATATTCTATTAATTATTATCATCTCATTTTTTATAATTAATATTAATTTAAATAATTATCTTTAATATTATTTTTATATGATCTCATAATTAGCTATTTTAATATTTATTATATATAAGAAAACATATTTATAAATATATTCATATATTTTTTATATTTACATGTTTCTCTATATTTCACTTTCAACATTTTTAAAAAAATACTGTTTTTCTATATTTATTTTTACGTTTTCTATTTCCGTGCTACTTAGACGGCTACCTTTTATTGATATGAAAAAAAATACAGAAATTACAAAGAATTCAATAAAAAGCCAATAAGGCTAAAAAATCTCACTTGGACTAGCTAAGCTAAGAAATAAAGAGGAGTGTTAGTAATAGCAATACGACGAGGAGAGCAAGAGTGGACCTGATGCACAGAATCAATGTCATACTCAAAGCATTCAAGGCAAGAGTGTAATATTCAGTACCTTGAATTTTGTGTGAAACCCATTCTCACAATTCCTATTATTAATTAATAGGAATCGGTTTGTTTCACGTGCAACTAAGCTTACCAATATATCAAGCTTTTTGAGTAGGTTTAATTTTTTTGGTCAATAATGCTTTGTCCTTTTCTTGTTGGACTTTGCAACTGACATTTCTGTTACAGAAAAAAGAAATAGAGATGGAAGAGTTTTCAAAGGTGAATCAATAGTAATCTTACTGAGAAAATTATTTCACTAATTCTAGCTTGATCTTTACAATAAGAGTATAGCTTTATATATGCTAGCATTTCAGCTATTAACCATTCACAACAAAATGGGTTATATTAAAATACCCTAATTAATATCTCGCTAATAGCTTTATCAATTTGTTGATCTAGGCTGCAGTCTCTTTAATCAGTTGGAGCACTCCTGTAGTAGTTACCATGAACTCTTCTTAGTCTATGTAGCTGCAATAACCCCCCCCCCCCCCTCCTTTTTAAGGACAACCTTATCCTCAAGGTAGGAAATCTGAAAATCGAAGGAAAAGATCATCATAATATTCCCAAGTGGCATCCTGAGGTCTAGTACTACTCTAAAGAATCAGAAGCTGAGTGGCAGCTTGGTTCTTTCTTTTAACCAGTCTCCTATCCAGTATAAAAATTGGAACAAATGGGGGCGGAAGGTAACTGAGAAAATCTGGGCAGAGTAACAGTGGCATGAGGAGCATTCTTCTCGAGTTATGAAACATGAAAGGGTTATGAATTTGAGCATTAGCAGGGAGTTCCGACTTGTAAGCAAGTGTGCCAATTTTATCAAAGATCTTGAATGGGCCAAAATAAAGGGCTGCAAACCTATGAACAGTTCCGAAGTTAGAATAGCACTACACGTTTTAAGCTTTATATAGATATCCTTCCCATTTCCAAATTCCTATTTTGCTTGTGATTCCGCGGTAGAATCTGTTAACACAGGTCTGCTGATAGAGAAGCAGCACTTCAACTTCTTAAATGGCATCTGACGAGGGCACAACAACGAATAAAAGGTATGGTTGATAAACATAGGTCTGAAATAGATCGTTTACCACTGGAGATTATTTATGTAAAGTTGCAGACTTATTGACAAATTATGAAAGTTTGAATTATGCTAGAATTTAGCTATCACTTTGAGATCATAAAATGGAAGCTAATTTAGCGACTACAAATATGTGGTCGCTACTTTTGGCACCAGAAGGTGGCGCCAATAATAGCTATAATTTACAGATCACATATTATGGTTTCTAAATAGTGATCATTAAATGTGGTTACCGATGTGATAAAATTAGTGATCATAAAGCATGTGATCACTAAAAGTATTAGAAGGCATCTGATTTAGTGACCATAGGCAATATAGTCGCTAATTTTATGAAGTACATAATTCATTATGATATTTTATTAAATTTATTGTAATATTATATGATTAATTATGTTATATATTATATATTGTAATCTTATATAATTAATATATTAATATTATCTATTATAATATTATATATGAAAGTTTGAATTATGCTAGAATTTAGCTAAAGAAATCCACTTAGCCAAATGGTTAGGTTGATCATGGCACATGCACTGAAGATAGGTCTATGAGAACCTATTAATTATAACATTCCAAGTCGAGTATCAACTTGAGGTACTTTGGATTGAATAATTAAAAATTAGTTTGAAAATCTTATATCGATAGTTAATAAGAAAAAATTAGCAAAATATATGGATTTAGGCAATTAATATAATAATTCGGATTAATCGTTTTAGGCCGATCATTTAAGTTCTCAAACAATCAATGTAATTTTTTTTATTTTACAGCCTATTTGCTGTTATTTATTATTATTATTCAACCTACTTTTATTTATTATTATTCAAGGTTTTATTATTCCTCAATCTATTTAGCTCCTCAAGCTCTTATTTGGTCAAGACGTGTGAAATACTAACAAGAGTATGAGAACTATAAATATTTCTTAAGAGTTCTACAAATAGAAAAGGTCTTACAATGTTAAAATCCTTTCAACCAGCCAAAATTCAAACATATCTATCAAACAATCAGATTTCTATTGGATCTTTATGCCTTACACTCAAGCAATCACTATAATATTTTTTATTTTACAAGCTATTTACTGTTATTTATTATTCTTCAACTTTTACTATTAATAAAATTTATCTGGTTTATTGTACAATTTTCCAAAAAAAAAAAAGTGTTCCAAATATGATCCTGCACCTTTGTACATAGTTTTTCTAGAAAATAATAACTGCCTCCTCCACAATAAGTACTAGGTGACATTACACCTTTTGCTTTTTTTGTACATTGGAATTGTCCAAAAGTTGATGCCATGTGCATTTCATTGTTAACCCCATGTGTTCAAAATTCGTATATAATTATTAAAAAGTTAAAATTTAATTTTCACATTTTATTGGGTTTGATACTTAAAATAAACTATAAAAATATAGAATTGCGCTTCATTTTGTAATTTATCAAATGAAAAGAAAATCAAGTATTATGAAAAGTATATCATTATAGTGTATAATCTATAACTAAGACTTTGATTGTTTCGCAAAAAATAAGTTGTTAATTAAAAATATTTTTTGAAAAAAATATTTTCTTAATATATTTGCTAGTGTTTGAAATACACTATAAAAAATATTATTTTCTTTTGAATTATAAGATTATAACAAAATTTAGACTATAAATATATTATATTGATAAATATTTTATATTTATATTATTTATTATTTATATAAGAAAAATTATTGAAATGAAATTTTTTTTGTAGTTTCACCTATCACCCATTATTAACGTTGGTCAATGAAAATCGATGATTGGTGTTAGTAGCCAAAAATAATTAATAACAATAAATACATGTATTTATATATGATTTATTTTTTATTCAAATGAATTTGTCAAAATTTAAAAAAAAATATTTTTTAATGAAAAAGTCAGTTTTCTAAAAAATGATTTAATTTTATCTTTAATTAAAAAAATATTTTTTATTAATTAATTTTTTATTATATTAAATAAAAAAAATATAAAAAAATATTTTTCACGCAGCAGACGGAGGTTAATTCATTTTATTGATTACTAGAAGAAAATTAGCGATGCCTATAAGATGAGCTTATCATGTCAAAAAGCGCAAGAGAAGAAAGTCTTTTTAGCTTTTGGGTAATTATCTTACATTTGAGGATCTAAATTATGCTTAGGGGCCCTTATCAGAAATCACTTTTAACAGTGACATATAAATGGAATCTGTGCTTTATGGAGAGCCCCAAAAAAAGAAGGGGACGGCCCACTTGAAGAGAAAAGGCCAACCCCAACAAGTCAGCATGTCTATCTCTCCCCCATGCTGCCTGTTCCCTCCCAGTTTCTATGCTTTCATTTCATTTCAATCCCAAGATAATTATTCCCTAAGAAAACCAATGAAGACCTCTGTAGAATCAGATGCAATCAAAATTGTTAGACATATACCTTAAATCTCAATCATGCCGCTCTTACAGTGGGTTACTTTCCTTCTTTTTTTTCTTTTTTTTTTCCTTCTTGTGGGTTTACAGAGAAATTTTATAATTGGAATACTATTTGTATAATATTTGATCACTAAATAACTAATTCAATAATTAGACAATTTTTATAAATGTTCTCCATTTTGTTTTATTACACTAACTCGTTATTTATTTTTCTATATTTTTTATTTTATTAATTATATAGTTTTTTATTGAAATCATATAAAACATTGATTATATCTTTAATTTTAAATTCAATATTAAAATGGTTTCCTTTATTATGAATCTTTCTCCAAAAATTATTTTAACAGCCAAATATCATGTTCTATGAAAAAGAAAAGCATAGAAATCTTTTCACCATGGGCCTATAAATCAAGTTTTCTTTCTCTTTTTTTTTTTTTTTTTTTGCGCGGTACTATAAATCAACTTTGAAACTGAAAATGATACAATAATTGTTGAAAGTTGAAAATTTAAAAAAACAAAAAAAAATTTATTTCATCTTTCATTTTAGGAAAATTCCACCCTGTCAAAGAGAGAGGCTTAGAGAAGGAACTCGATAGGTGGGTGGGATTTGTTTTATTGCATAGGATAAGAGGGGAAAAAATCTAGAAAAGAAAAGTTGTGGTTACAAATTGCCTATCAATTTTTTGTTGGTGGCCCTACTCCCTTTAGGCATCAGCCAATCTTATTCACTCACTTCCCCCAACCAAAGTTGAAGGCCTTTTTGGTTTAAACATATACCTTCCCCCAAAAAAAAAGGAAAAAAAAAAAACTCATTTCTTGGGAAACAAAACTGTCACCCAATTACCATTTTTGAAGCAAAATAATAAGTTACTGATATATAATAATAATAGCAATCAAAGTAAAAGATAATTTGCAAAACCCATCACCTATCCTTGAAAAGTCATTCCATTTTTCTTGCTTATGGTCTAAATTCTCCTGCTAAAATGAACAGTATGAGCATAAGCAGGAAAGGATAACATTTTTTCTCAATTATTAAAATTCCTTGGTGAACTTGTTAAGATAGAGAAAGTAGATATGGTACATAGCTGATATAGAAAGCAAGAGAATAAGGGTGTGTTGGTTGGTGTATATTTTTAGGGGAGATGTCTGGTGGGTGTAGCATAGTTTGGTTCAGGAGAGATCTTAGGGTTGAGGATAACACTGCACTTGCAGCTGGTGTGAGAGCTGGTGCTGTTGTTGCAGTGTTCATATGGGCACCTGAAGAAGAAGGCCATTATTACCCTGGTAGGGTATCAAGGTGGTGGCTCAAGCAGAGTTTGGCTCATTTAGATTGTTCTTTGAAGAGTCTTGGCACGAGTCTAATTACCAAGAGATCAACTGATAGTGTTTCTACTCTTCTTGAAGTTGTTAAATCTACTGGTGCTACTCAGGTCTTCTTCAACCACCTGTATGGTTAGTGTATTTTCTTCTTCGTTTGCTTCTTTTTACTGATTGTCTTTTTATCTCATCTCTTTCTGCATGTTTGTGTCAGAAGCTATTTAATTATTATTTGTGCATGGGATTGGGATTTGTGGATCATGTGGACTGACTGACCTTTATAATATAATATTTATCTTTTATTTTTGAATTTTGTTTATTTTGATTTTTTCTTTTAGATAATATCTCTGTCTTTTCTATTCATTTTAATGATCTTCCCTTCGAAATAATTAAATAATTGCAAGATCGTTGCTTGCTTGCATGGATTGGCCAAGTTTGTATTGGCGGATTTGATTTTATTATCTTGTTGATTGATTGATAATTCAGCGATTGCTTCTTTTATGAGATAAATCATCCAAGAATTTGCTTCAGATAAATTTGTGATCCTGCTATTCTGTTTAATCTAGTTTGAACTAATTGAAAGAGAAAAAGGGCAATCGTCTAATCTTGAATTCTTGAAATATATATCAAGTACCATGTAGCTTAGGAGAAAACGGTTTTCAATATTTAGTGGCACTTCTCTGTTTTTTCAGATCCCTTGTCACTCGTTAGGGATCACCGGGCAAAAGAGGTATTGACTGCTCAAGGCATAGCCGTAAGATCCTTTAATGCGGACTTGCTTTATGAACCCTGGGATATTAATGATGCCCAAGGACGCCCTTTTACTACTTTTGCTGCCTTCTGGGAAAGATGCCTTAGCATGCCTTATGATCCTGAGGCTCCACTTCTTCCACCTAAGAGAATTATTTCAGGTTTGCTTCTTTCAATTTTAAGGTTGTTTTTGTTGAAACTTTTCTTTTCCCCGTCAGAAGATTTCCACATGTTTGTGTGTTTGAACCAAAGCGCATACCTTAGACAATGTCAAGAATATCAGAGCTTGAGAATGTAAAATTCACATTCATATATATTCTCTGTGTTGGTACCATATTCTGTAAAACTGGAGACCAGTTTCATTTGCTCTCCAAGAAGGAGAAAGAAATAATTGTTTTGCCTATGATTTGTAGTGGTAAGTTAATCCTTAACAAATGGGCTAAGCTTTCCCTGCACCCAGAAAATGCTAGATTTAGTTAGAAAGCTAGTGTTATCAGGATGCTTCTAGAAGTAGTATTATTTAATCTGCTATTAGATGCCTTCTTATCAGAGCTGCACCTTATAATGTGACGTAGAAGACCCTAGTAGTGTTCCCTTATTCTAATTTGTGATTTCTGAACAATTGTTTTCATCTCCAGTCCGCCTTATAATATTCCTTTCAATTTCTAGGTGATATGTCAAGATGCCGGTCAGACACATTGATATTTGAAGATGAATCAGAGAAGGGAAGCAATGCATTGCTTGCTAGAGCATGGTCACCTGGGTGGAGCAATGCTGATAAGGCTCTGACCACATTCATCAATGGACCATTAATTGAGTACTCTAAGAATCGGAGGAAGGCTGACAGTGCGACTACCTCCTTCCTTTCTCCTCATTTGCAT
>CATIWR010245899.1:0-71407 GCA_949677035.1 Omphalea diandra | reverse complement strand
CCCCCCCCCCCCCCCCCCCCCCCACCCCCCCCCCCCCCCCCCCCCCCCCCCCCCCCCCCCCCCCCCCCCCCCCCCCCCCCCCCCCCCCCCCCCCCCCCCCCCCCCCCCCCCCCCCACGAGAAGAAAGTAGACCTGAATAGCAGGGAAGTTCTCCAGCTGGAACTTAGCAAGAGTATCATTGCCGTACTTATCACTAAAATCAGAGCAAACTTTCGCATCAATCAAACAACTCTTAAGCTTATTCCAATTCTTAGTGTTATTCACTCTCTTCTGCAACCAGTTCGAATAATCCCCTAACCTGTACTCCTTATAACCTCTCTCCGACAACACCTTTCCTGCTCCTTTATTGGTCACCACAAATGCGAATATGGTGAAGCAGAAGAGCAGCACAATGAGGAGGAACATAACCAGCAGGTAAACCCAAAGCAGCCACGACACGCGGCAGCACGCTCCTATCAGACCCGCTAAAGAGACGAGCAAGAGGAACACGCCTAGGACGATCACGGGCGTGTCCAGAAACTTCTCGCATTCCGATGTGCCGTGGTTTCGAAGCCAGATCCCGCCAACCAGGATCGGGATGGAGAGGAGGAAGGTCAGGAAGTTTAGGATTCCGACCAGGTTGTTGCTTATACGAAACATGGTTGGGTGTTTGGACGCTGAGAAAAAAAAAAAAAAGCGAGAAAGTGTGAGAAAAAGAAACTGTTTGAGTTGGAGAGATATCGTGTGAGTACGTTGTGTATATATGGAGTAGAAATAGGGAGGAGAGGTTACTGAGAAGGTTCTTCGTTTCTGATCTGGTTCGGGGAAGGTTATAAGTGCACGCGCTGGTGGACGCGTATTTAGGTGGAGAGGTTGATACGGTGGGGGAAGTTATTTTCCTTGGCATGTAATATTTTGTTAATATTTGATACAGTCAACGCGGACCGCGCATTGTTTTAGATTTTCGGAAAAATTATTCTCCTCGTGAAAAAAAATATTTTTTTCATATTTTTTATTTAATGTATTTTCAAAAATTAATGAATAAAAATATTTTTTATCAAAAAAATTAAGTCATTTTCAAAAAAATAATTTCTCATTTGAAAATTAAAAATTATTTTTAAAATTTTAATAATCTCATTCAAATAAGAAAATAAATTATGTAAATACATGTTTTTATTATCTTTAATTATTTTTTCTAAAAAAATCATTGATTGTCTTTTACTCGCAATAGTCATTATAGATCAATATTGATCGACAGCAGTCACCAAAAATAAGTGAAATTTATAATTTTTTATATTTTTATATTAATAATAAATAATATAAATATAAGATAATTATAGTCTAAATTTTTTTATAATATTATAAATTAAAAATTAATATTTTTTATAATGTATTTTAAACAGCAAAAAATGTGTTACTTAAAAAATATTTTTCTTAAATAAATTATTTTTTGTAAAATAAATGTAGACTTTAATTCCTTTATTTTGAAAATTTAATAATATCGTCCTCAATATTTCTTTTAAACTTAGTTTTTATTAATAGACAACTTATATATATATATAGAGAGAGAGAGAGAAAGAGTATACCTTAAATACCCCGATAGTATTTGTAGATAAAACTCTCTTACATTTTATTAAAAAGAGATAACAAATTAAAAATAAAAAACCAATTTGATAATCCAAATTCAATCAACAATTTTATATATACTAACTTTTACTTAACGTCATGTGATTAAAATTATTAAATATATAAATTAATTAATTTTTTATTTTTATATTCATATAAATAAAGATAATAAATTGTGTAAAGTTATAAACAATCAAGAATTTTATAAAATACATATAAAACAAATTTCTTAATAAATATGACTTTTATTAATAAGTGAATGAAAAAATAATTTAAGACAAAATATAAAAAATCAAAATATAAAATTAAATATGAGTTATACAATATTAATAAAAAACTAAACAAAACAATATCTAAAAATAAAAAAGATATTTTTGTCGCTCATCATTGATATACATATTCACTAAAATAATTAAAATTTCAAAATAATATTAGAATAATATTTCAATTTACAGATTTATTTAAAAGAAATTAATGTATAATAAAATTTTACATTTGTGAGAAAAAAAATTTTATAAACCATATTTTTAGTGCAAATTTCTTGTACTTATATTATTTTATCGGGTCGCATAAGAATTTTTGCTATAGATATTAAAATGCTTTTAAATAATGTTACATATAATTACACATAATTTTATAGTAAATAAACTACAGTATTTGAGTTCGTTTGATATTGAGTTTATTAATGATCTTGGCAAAACAAAAGTGTATTTAATATTTTTAATTGAAAAAATATATCTTTCATTCTCAATTGGAGAGAGAGAAATTTTTAGTAAAAATATATATTTCCTATACGTCATCTCATTATTATCTCAATATATATGACATTTCTACAAAAATTTTTATAAATCATTCTTATACTATTGCACAAGTTATTTAATAGATTTAAATTTTTTAAATTATTATTGAACAGTTAACTTTTATTATCAATGCAATTGAATTTTATAATATAATTATTTATTTATTGTTATAATAAATATTAATATAATAATTATATAATATATATAATTATATTTATTATTGCCAATTTAAAAAATTCTATAACTTTTCAAGTTCATAAAAAATTTCCCATTTAATTACTTTTATATATAGTATAAATTAGATTATACATATATCTATATATGTAGTATAAAATAGATTATACATATATCTATATATGTAGATGTGAATACTATATATAAAGACAACAAAAAAATAAAAGAAATATATTTATAAATCAATATAATTAATTTTTAAATTTAAATGATAAATAATTATATTAATCAATTAACTAATTAATTTTTATTTAATTTTCAAAATTTTTAAACTTAGATAAAATTTATTTTAAGCTTAAAATATTTTTAAAAAATAAAGAAATATTAACTTAAAGATATAAATATTTTTATTCATTATTTTAAGTTATTTTAAATAATTATAAATTTTACGAATTGAAATAATATCCATTACTCAAGTTACTTCAAATAATTACAAATTTCAAAATTGAGATAATAATTATTTTTGTAAACAAATATTTTTCATTCAATTTAAATTTATAATTTAAGTTTATAATTATTAATTTAAAAATTTTTTATATCATTTTATATCCAGAAAATTTTTACTAGCTAGTCATTTTAAATATACTACAGATAAAATATTTCAAAATAAAATAACACTAATTTAAAGAGATACAAATTTTTATCGATTATTTTAGTTATTTTAAGTAATCACAAATTTTAAAATTAAAATAATATCCATTATTTTAAATAATAATAAATTTTAAAAATTAAAAAATAATTAGTTCTATAAAAAATATTATCTATTTAATTAAAATTTATAATTTAATGTTACTATTATCAATTTAAAAAAATTATATACCTTTTTATATCTAAAATTTTTTTCTAATTAGTCACTTTTAAATATAGTATGGATTAAAAAAAATAAAACAAAGTATTGTTTGGTAAAACTAAAAATTAAGTATTAAAAAATCAAAGATTAAATAATTTTAGTACTTCAAATTTATGAGTTGAATAATTTTAGTATTAAAAAATTTAAAAACAAAATGGTCATTGAATAAATATCAAATTCTCAAAAAAAAAAATCAAATCTAACAAATAAATTTAAGATAAGATAACTATATACTTTACAAGAAATTCTCATTTAATGTATTTTTAAATATTTAAAAATTATTAATTATATCATTTTCAATAAAAAAAAGATTGTGATAATGAATGGATAGATCAAAATAGTAAATTTTTTCAATACTTAATCTATTAAGTAAAAAATTTTTACTTATCAGATTAAATGGTTTTTATAATTAAGTTGATTTTTAAAATTAAGTACTTAATAAAAAAATATTATCAAATACACTTAAAAATTAAAAACTTAAAAAAAAAATATTATCAAACAATCTTTAAAAATAAGTGTTGAATATTTTAATTTTAAGTGCTTAATATGACTATCAAACAAAGATATAAATATTTTTATCGTTATTTCAGTTATTGTAAAAAAATCCAAATTTTAAAGATGGAATAACATCCAATATTTTAATTATTTTAAATGATCATAAATTTTAAAGATTAAAATAATAATTAGTTGTATAAAAAAATATCATTTATCTAATTAAAATTTATAATTTAAATTATCTTTATGAATTTTAAAAAATTCTATACTCTTTTATGCCTAAAAATTTTTTTCTGGTTAGCCAACTTTTATATATAATATAAATAATATATTTAAATTAATTTAAAAACATAAATATTTTTATTCATTATTGTAGTTATTTTAAATAATTATAAGTTTTAAAATTGACATAGTATCCATATAAATAATCATAAATTTTAAATATTAAAATAATAATTAGCTTTATAAAAAAATATTATTCATCTAATTAAAATTTATAATTTAAAGTTATTATTGTCAATTTAAAAAAGTTGTATATTTTTTTATGTCCACAAAAATTTTCTGAATTAGTCACTTTTATATATAGTATAGTTAGACCACTTTTATATATAGTATAGATAAAATATTTAAAAAATAAAGTGAAACTAATTTAAAATATAAATATTTTTATCCATTATTTTAGTTATTTTAAATAATTATAAGTTTCAAAATTGAAATAATATTCATTATTTTAAATAATTATAAATATTAAATATTAAAATAATAATTAGTTCTATAAAAAATTTTATGTATTTAATAAAAATTCATAATATAAGGTTACTATTATCAATTTAAAAAAAATTTATACCCTTTTATGTCTAAAAAAATTTTCATAGTCAACCACTTTTATGTATAGTATAGATTTTAAATATTACAAATTTCAAAGATTGAAATATAATAAATATAATATAGATTTAAGATATCATAAATTTAAAGGTTAAAATAATAATTAGTTCTATTAATAAATATTATTTATCTAATTAAAATTTATATAACTTAATTTTATTATTGTCAATTTAGAATTTTTTATATTTTTTATGTTCAAAGAAGTTTTTCCTACTTAGTCAATGGCAGAACTTTATTTCAATTTTTAGGAGTCAAATTTAATGTTATAATAAAAATTTTATACTATATGGGTGTTTCAATTTTTAGGGAGATCAAATTTGTATACTTCAATATGAATATACATACTCTATGAGTATTTCATTAAAATCTTCATTTAAAAAGAACTATATCATTTAAAAAAAAAAATTAAGGCCATATGCCCATATAATTCACTATGTACTCAGTCATTTTTATATATTATTTCATAAAAATTATTATCAAATAAATAAAATTATAAAATTATAATTATAATCAAGTTAGAATAGTAAAGATTGTCTTAATTAATTAATCAATTATATTTTTTATTTAATTAAAAAATTTTTGAACTCAGATTATATTTATCTTGATATATATATATATATATATATATATATATATATATTACCTGGCTTACTTAATGAGCTTGTTGATTTTTTGGTTAGTCATTATACTATTGAGAAATGAGATTTTAAATAGTTGGATTTAAAAAATAAGATTAAAAGGAATTAATATTTTTTCTTTCTATTTTCATTCGTAGTTTTGTTAATATATTTTTATTTTACGGTGCGTCTAAAGATGATGTTGGAGGAGCTAGAAGTGAGGATAATGCCAAAAGAAATTTGACTTTGTATTAAAAACAATAATAATTGTTATTATTATTTTGAAGAAAAATTTAGTATGAGAATTAATTAGTCAACAGAATTAAAACTTGAGGACAATTTAATAGGTTTTATAAATAAAAAGATGAACTACTTAATTATATTAAATACCAAAGATAAAATAATAATTTTTATTTTCTAATTATGTAGGTAATCATTTTTATTAAGGTTGATCATCTTTTTATTTTCTTTTCTATAAAATAAGCTGTTAATCCGTATGCTATGCGTATTTTTATATTATTTTTATTTAAAATTCATTAATCTAATGTTTTAATTTTAAAAACTTATATTTTATTATTAATTACCAATATATAAGATATAAGTACATTATTATATTTTATTAATTGATTATTGTAATTAAGATAATGATTAACGGAACTTTAATAATTTTTATAGATTAACTTATCCATTATATTCTAAAAAAATTGATAATTAATTAAATAAAAACTTTGTAAAAGAATTTTAATTGACCAATAGCTTTTTACATTGTATATATATATATATAATATTTAAATGATAAAAAATTAAAGTATGAAAGTTTTTTAAATAGGAATAAATATTAAAATTAGAAAAATGAAATGTTGCCAAAACTTCAGAATTTTCTCCGTTTCAGCTCCTCTCTCTCTCTCTCTCTATATATATATATATAAGTAACAATGTTATATCATCTTAAAAAAAAAAGAAAGAAAATTCAGAAATCATTTCTTCAGACATTGATTTTTTTTTGGTTAAGCTGGATACAAATTTTATGAAGAAAATAAGTTGCATGAATTAATTTTGTCAAGCTTACGGTAGCTATTGATTCCAAAAATTCTAAATAGTGAACAAATATTGTCTTCAGCTTAATTTAAAATTATGCTTAATGAATACGTAATTTTAAAAATAAATTAAAAAAATGGAAGACTTAGTACATTTTGTGCATTTATCATTTGGTGGTCCATCACATTATTATCTTACGGTAAATTTGAATTTCTTTTAGGAATTAAGATAACGTATTAATACAAAATAAGATGGCAAATAATACAGATCTGACCGTAAGATGAGGACCTATGACGATAAACAAGTCCACTAAACAAGCATAATTGGAAGACAAATCGATCATGATGACAATTTTAGTGGGGGTATTTTGAGAGGGTTGTAGATTTATTCATATTTGAGTAATAAATATTAAACTCATTTTATACCTATACGATTTTGGATAATCCATATGTATCTTCTTTTCTTTTTTTCTTTTTTTTTGGATAAAATGGTAACATTATGGCATATACATTTCAAAATATTGATATTAAAAAATTATTATTAAACTTAACACGATAATTTAAATAATTTAATTTATTATTTTGGATTCTTTTTGCACAGTTTTGAAATTCTGTTGATGTCGTAGTATTATTCTAAATAGAGTTCTTCAATAAAATTGTAGTAAAATCTTAAAAAAATTATAATCATCATACAAAGTATATCAATAATATCACAAAACCAATAAATACTATTTTTATTTAGAAAATATAGACCAAAAAGAGAGAAAATACCTACAAAAAAAAAAGAAAATAAAATATCCATAAAGTATAACATATCATCCATAAAAGATAATAAAACATTCATGAAGGATATATAACGTCATATAATGGAAAATAAAAAACAAATCTATCAATAAAATGATAAATCTGAATTTGTTGAAAATAATAAATAATAAAAGAAAAAAGAAAGAGGGAGACTAATATTAGTTTACGGCAGGATCCTCAAACTAAAACTAATAATAATAATAATAATAAACTCTAGAGAGTAAAGTTGAGAGAGAGAAGTCATATCTACTTTTTAAATCATTCACCCATGTGCATCTATTACTCAAGTAATTATTAAAATATTTTTAAAATACATATGTAAATTAAAACATAAAGTATATAATTACTATTTTATAATCACTTTTAAAATAAAATAATGCATATTATATTCAAAGATGTCTGATATTAAAAAATTAAATACAAATTGAGTAATTTTCAAATTTATCCAATTCTCCAAATACAATATATTAAATATATTAAAAATTGAGTAATTTTCAAATTTAATAGTTCGAGTAGAATAAGGATATGAGTATAGTTGTGGTGTTGCATTATCCTTACCTTATCTAAATTCAATATCATTTTATTCATATATGAGTTTATCTATATTTATTATTCAATTAACTTAAATATTATCTAATTTGATCAAATAAATTCAGTGAATATTTATTAAAAAAAAAAGAATAAATTGTCACCCCTAAAATAGACAAAGTTTATTTTTCCCTACCATTCCTCAAAACAAAAAAGACTAGTTAATAGCTATATATCTATAGATAAATCATACTTTTTTTTTCAATTATTAAAAGTTTTTAACAATCAAAATAACTTTTATTTTACAATTAAAATTATTTATAATATGATAAAATTGAAAATCGATTAATTTGTTTTTTTTCCAAATTGAAAATTTGATTGACCTACATCTAGTCTAAATTAAATTAATTCAAATTCACAAAAAAAAAAAAATCTGAATCTTACTTCTCGCAATCAAATCCATTTATCACATCTACATTCTCATGACATCAAAATAACTATGTTGTTTGGCGGTTTAACTATAAATTAATAGTAAATATTAAAATAATTTCAATTTATGTTTAATATGCAAGGATTAGTTGTTATTATTTATTAAAATATTACTTATTTATTTTAGTTCTTAAGAGATTAGAAGTGAAAAATATAAATTTTTATTTTATTTTGATTCATAAATATTAAAAATAAAAAGTTAATTTAAATAAATTAAAATAATCGAATATCCAGACATGTAGTATATCCAACCTAAGCGTCTCAAAGAATTGAATAACTAAACTGAAATGTTTTAAATTTATATAGAGCTAAATCAAATTATACCTAAAATTTGAGATGATATCAATTTTTTATTTTTTAAATCTTTGAAATTTTGGCTGATTATTAAAATTTATAAATTCTCGACTTAGATCAAAATGTGTTTGCCCTAACACCATGGCTACATTTTCATGTATTAGACAAAGGGACAATGATAAATAGATAAAATCTATCCAAATAAAATAATGATTTTGACGTTTTTCATGTTCTAAATTAGAATAATTATGTTATTTAATATTTTTATGGACAAACATATCCTTTGTTTATCTAAGTAAATTTAGTGAAAATTTGAAATTTGAAATTCATCTTCAAATTTCTTTATTTTTTTTCATTTAATTCATATTTTATTTTTGAAGAAAATATGATTAATTTCTTTATTTACTATGCATTTTAAGCTGTTCAAAAAAAAAATCATCTAAAAAGCTATTGATATATATAAAAGATGATTATGTTTAATTGTATTTTTTTCAATAGTTTAAAAATCAAAGGAGAGCCATCAGTCTGGTTAAATTAAGAAATGGACCACTAATTGATTCAGTAAATTTTCAATCGATTTTTAAAATTATTTTATTTTAATATTATAAATATATTTTTATTTTTTAATTTTTAGAGTTATTTAAACACAATTTTTAGATTTTATTTATTATTAAAGTAATTGAATCGGATTGATTAAACCAATTTAATTAACCAACTAATCAATTCATTGACTGATATAATTTTAAAAATACTGTTTTAATATCTTTCTTTATTTGAGTATTGAGAAATCATGAAAATTAAGAAAAAAACAAATAAATGAAAATTTATGTCATTTTTAGAGATATATATAGTCTAAAATAGACTCTAATTAGAATCTATTAAGTTAAAAAAACAATTTTTTTAACTACATTTTTATTAAGTCATAACTTATTATTCTTAATGATAAAACTAATTTAATTTTATATCATGACTGTAAAAAAAAAAGTTGATGGATCTATCAAGGTATCAACCACTCGTTTTACTAATGTAATAAATGCAAAAGAAGTATACTTATCTATCATTATGCCGTAATTAATGTCATTATGCCCTAATTAATAATAAGCTCTTTCTTCTGTTAGGAATGAAATCTAACTTTTGATTTTAAAGAAAATTATAGTAAATAGAATAAATTGAAGACAGTCCAATATTTTTAATAATTTTAAATAATTTAGTCAATTAGTGTATGATAAGTAGTAATGTAATGGAATTATATGAAATATTGAAGGAAGTTATAGTAATTAGAACAAATTAGATAAAATCAAGTATTTTTAGTAATTTTTAAAAATTTAGCCAATTAGGATATGATGAATACTAATAAAATAGAATTATGTAAAATTATAAAAAAATTATATTAATTAAACAAATCATATAATTTGAATAAATCAAATAAAATTGAAATATTTTTATTGTTTTTTAAAGATTTTAGTCAATTAGGGCATAATAAATAATAATTAGATAAAATTATGAGAAATTATGAAAGAAATTATAGTAATTAGAAAAAATTAGAGGTAATCAAATATTTTTAGTGATTTTGAAAATTTTAGTCAATTACAGCACGATGAGTAATAACTGAATAAAATTGTGTGAAATCACAAAAAAATTATAGCAATTCAAAAAAATAAATAGGATCAAGTATTTTTAGTGATTTTGAAAAATATTGTCAATTAAGATATAATGAGTGGTAACTAGATAGAATTGTATGAAATCATAAAAAAAAATCGTAGTCATTAGAACAAATCAAATATGATCAAGTATTTTTAATGATTTTCAAAATTTTAGTCAATATAGTAATTAGGACAAATTGACAGAGTTTAGTATTTTTGTGATTTTTAAAGAATTTAGTCAATTAAAACATACAAACTATTAATCAAATAAAATCATGTGAAATCACATTATAGTAATCCGAAAAAACTAGATAATATTGAGTATTTTTAGCAATTTTAAATAATTTAGTTAATTAGGATATAACAAATAGTAATTGATAGAATTGTAAATAATAATTGAATAATCAGTTATTCAATTAGGACATGGTAAAAAATAACGAATATAATTGTATAAAATTATGAAGAAAATTATAATAATTAGAATAAATCAAATGGAATCGAGTATTTTTAGTGACTTTAAAGAATTTAGTCAATTATAATATGATGAGTAGTAATCGTTTGTACTTAGGTGAAATTACAAACGAAATACAATAATTAAAATAAATTGAATAATATCGCACACAATTAAGCATGATGATTAGCAATCGAATAAAAATTTATGAAATTATAAAGACAAATTTGGTAATTAGAACAAATTGAAGATAATAAAGTATTTTTTTTATAATTTTCAAAATTTAGTCAATTATATATGATGAATAGCAATATGTTGGAATTATAGTAAATCACAAAAAATTATAATGATTAGAAAAATCAATGATGAGCAGTAATCACATAGATTTTGCATTAAATTACTAATAATTTATAGTAATTAGAACAAATCAGATATGATAAAATATTTTTAGTAATTTAAAAGAATTTATTCAATTGGAATATCATGAGTTGTAGTTGAATAAAATTTTGTGAATCACAAAAGAAATTCTATTAAGTGAAAAAAACTGAAAATGATTAGAATAAATTGAATAAAATTATTGTAACTCATATCCAATCTGAATCCATATCATAGGATTACAAACACCATAAATATGTTCATGTGTAGAAAACTAAGTTATTTGAAATTTTTTTTGCATGGAATAAGAAATAGAATTTTCTATTCAAATTGAATAGTTTTTCAAATAAAAATTAGAAATTAATTTTTTTTAGTTTTTGGTATTCAAAATAAAAGTATCATCACGTTAATTCACACATCAATTAAGCTTAAATTTCTCTCCAGATGATTTTAAATATATCTCCTAAATTAACTTGATACACTTAGAAATATTTAATAAAAATATTTCAAAATTTATTTTTTATTTTTAATCATTGATATATATCTATAAGATGAAATGATGAAGATTTTTTAATTATGTTCACCTAGATTTATATTTTGCTATAAAACATAAAGTTACAAAGTATTCACAGGTAAACTGAGTTTCATTATTTCTGATATTTTCTATTTAGCCTTTCTTTTTTTTTTACATATTATGTTTACTTTTATTCTTAAAAGTCAATATATGATTGTATTATATATTTGACTAGAACTGTATTTTTCGAAAATATTAATGAAATTATGTTCATAAAATAGGTGTCCAAATCTTTAAAAATCCTTCTCAAAGATGATACTTATATTTCTGCTTTTTTTTAATGGAAGACATTTACTTTTAACCTAACTCTAGACTCATTTTTTGGTTTTCCATTTAGAAAATAATTTTTTATTTTTTGTAAATGAATATATTTTCTAAATAGAAAATAATTTTTCATAGAAAATGATTTCTGCAAAAGTTAACAACGAAAAGCAAAAATAATTTTTATAAGTAAATAAAACTCATAAAAGCCAACTAATAAGTTGTTTCTAATAGAAAAAGACTAATTAAATATACCTATATTCCTTGGATAAGTGCATATAGGAAATTGAATACTTTAAAAACGATGAGATTCATTTTGGGCAGTATTTTTAAAATCAGGTCAATATACTGGTTTGCTAATTAATTTTTTATATGACCCATATGGTTTAATTAATTCAATAATAAATAAAATTTAATAGCTTTAAAAATTTTAAAATACAAAAATATATTTATAAAATTAAAAATTAATTTGAAACTAATTGAACTAGTAGTGATTCAATTTCTAATTTTATGACTATGATTGACCAATTCGATTTAATTTTCAAAATATTAATTTTTGTTCGGATGAGAATAAAAAATTGACGCTTAAATCTCTAGAAAAACTATCAATAGTAGAAAATGTTAATGACATATTTTCATTAATTAGGCATTATTTAAAGCACTCTAATTACCTATTTATTGCATTTTATCCAAATATATCCTATGAAATAGTATATTTATCCTAGACAAATTTACACGAGACCATTGGACATCGGTTCAGATGCTAGCATTGAAAAGCGACTCCTTGATCTTGTTTTTAATCTACTATTATATGGGACTCATAAATAGAGCAGTGGATAGTTGAGGTTATCAGATTTAATGTTGATAATATTTCTAACTTCGATATTTGGTATATAAGATAACCATATTATTATGAAGATTAATGAATTTAGATAGTGAATTTGATAATTTTCATAATTGTTCTTAGTAAGTAGTGATTAAAATGCTTTTTACCATTTCATTTTCGTGAATACTATATGCTTTAATTCAACTTTCTTTTTCACCATTATATTAAATTTGGAATGGCCTATTGATATCACTTATCTTAATACATATATGGATATATAATTTAACCTTTCAATTTTATTGATATAATGTGCTCATTTAAACTCCAAAAATATAATGTTGAATAAAAAATTGCCTTACATGTATAGTTAAAAACTTACATTATCATGTCTAATTTAATTATACCTTTTATTGTGATGAATTTATCAGACAGCATGCTCAAAGGGAATTACAACATAGAAAGCCAGAAAAATATGTAATTTACCCAAAACAATTACCGTCAGTCTCAAAAGCGCAAAAGAAATCCTAGCGGTGTATTATTAATTCCAAGTCAATCAACAACCGCAAAACGATCAAATGAAAACTAACAGAGCAAAATGTTGCCGAAGACATTCTGCCCAGTGCTCAATCAAAGAGGACCTGGAAATGTTCCATTCTCCCTCTGCTCGTTCCACCTCTCAACCTGCAACAATTCATAACTTACTATCAGAAAATTTACTACTAAATTGGTGGAAAACCTTTATTTTGTTTTTTTTTTTTTTTTTGTTCATCTCAGTTCCAAAAAACTTCCTATTCAAGCAAAAGCTATATCAAATATAACAAAGTTAACCAAACAGATGGAAGTGATCAAGTTAAATTTAATACGAAAATCCTAATTCAAATTAGTACTTCTTGAATTCCCAACTTGATGGAAATGATAATCACAATTACATAACAAAGTAACAAACAATTGAGTTAAAACTACAATAAGCATTGTTCAGTAGAAAAGTTCAAATAACGAACATAGAGATATGGCACCTTATATATGGACAGCAAAAACAAAATGAAGGCATTTGCCAAATTCATTTAAATCTTAAATTCCACTCACCACAACTACTCACAAAATCCATCAATGATCTCTCCATTCATTTAACTATACTCTGGCCTGCTGCCACATTGTATATTATAAAAAACAAAATTTATTTGTATAATACCCACCTGATTGCACACTAATTACTAGTTTTTCACACAGACCCTTCAATATATGTTGCAACTTTAGATACATGTGATAAAAAAATACTAGTTTTTTTTTGTTTGGTTCTAACATTGCATGTCAATGGTAAAAATATTTAAAAATCCAATGATTTTCTGGATATATGCCATACAAAATACAATTTATATACAACCAATTCCAGTGTAAGTCAATCGTGATAGAAAAGTAATATGAATAATACCCATCTGCTTGCACACCAATTACTACATTTTCACATCGATCCTTCAATATCTGTTGCAACTTAAGAAACAAGTATTCACATCACTAGTGGTTTCTTCAGTTCTAACATCACATCGAAGTGGGCAAAAATTTTAAAATCCATGTTTTTTTTATGCGATGCCATACAAAATGCAATTTATATACTACCAATGCCAGTTATTCTGAGATTCACTTTTGGCCTGATTTATGGAGATTAGTGGGAAACAACAACAATAACCCGATCTACCAAATATATATGATCATGTGAGAAAGCATCATAGTTATCTGAAGGGCACAAACTGGCCTACACTGGGTGCAGGAAATTTTTTATATTCCAAACTAATAGGTGAATGACAATTTAAATAACCACTCATAACTATTAATAAAAATTATCATAATACTCTTTATTTTTTCAAGTGCAAAGACACTCATATTCTTTTTAAATTCAATTCCAGTTATTTTATTTGTTAGGTATATGCATCCAATGTATGCAAGTTTTTTCCATTAGAATATCCAAGCTCAAAGCTAAGTAAACTTTTCAGTCATTTGCAACAATACTAAAGGCTTGGTTTACTCACCCATTCATCTGGGCAAAGGGCACGGTAGTACTTCGCAAATCGTTCACATTCATTAGATTCTTCACCCTTTGCTGCCAAGCACCTGCAATTAATAGCTCAAAAAAAAAATTTATGAACCCGGGGATTAATAAAAGTTTCATGCAACATGGCAATTCGTAAACATCAAGGGCTTTACCTATGAAACTCAATGTACCGGGTAAAGCAGTGCCGAGTTTGATTTGTTGTAGGAAATCGAAAATCAGCAGGGGCAGTTTTCAGCTCAATCTAACAGATAATATGAGTGCAATCATTAAAATAACAATAGTTGAGACAGAAATAATTGCCTTATTGTAAAGTAGCTGTTTGTTTGTTATAAGAAGTGCCAAGATTCTTTTAGAATTTCCCCTGGTTACTTTGACAGCTCTTGAATGAGAGATGAAATGCAGAAACTCTATCTTAATTAATCAATATAATTTCCTTAAGCGGGTCCTCAAGGTTAATCCCTTTAGAGATATAGTGACACTGAAACAAAATACACTATGCCCGGTGTGCATGTATAAAGCCTCATCCTACCAGTTTGTGATATAAAAAACTTAAAGGGCAACATCATCAAGTTCCATGTACAACTAATCAAGCATACTAAAACTCACTGCAATTCACCCCATTATGATGTAAAAATGAAAATACATAACACAAAAATCTTACAAAAAGTATTTCAAAATTATCAAATCCCATGCAAAAACACAGTGAAATTCAACAAATTCAATTCAATTCCACAGAGAAGCACATGAAAAATAAATCCATTGATTTCTGAATTTTACTTTATATTTTGACAGATCATTATAAAACTAAAACTTGGCATTTAATCTATGTAGAAGCCAATCCAAATTCCACACATCTTTGAATACAGAACTGTTTTCAAGGCCTCGGAGAAGTTGTCTTGATTGGACAAAAGTAAGGCACGTAGGCTGCATATTTTCTTATCCAGGCCTAAAAAGACACCTACCCTATACAAATACAGTGCGCCCTATGTCCATATACAAAGACTCAAAAACTATTTTGCGATGCAAAAATCATATAAAAAAACCTTTATGACAAGGACTCCAACATTACCAAATTTCCATGGCCAAGGACAATAAAAATCAACAAATTGATTTCTCAGATATATCAGTACAAAGATAAAGCTACTTGTATCTTGAAAAATCATTCTCAAACTGGTTTTGGACATTCAAGCATTGCAGAAGTTAATCCAAGTTTCTCAAAAGCTTCACACATGAATCTTCTCAAGGCTAACCAGGCACCTGCCCAAAGGAAAGGTGCAATGCAACTTAAGTGCATCGTTTGGGTGCAGACAGGGCAACTTCACCCAGGCACTTGACTAATTTATTTGTTACATATTATGAAGAGAGAATTTGGTGAAGCATTAAAATCAATTATTATAAAAAAAAAAAAATGGGGAAGAGGGGAAGGGGAGGAGCGCCTGTGCTTTCCTTAGTTTTGGTAAGGTGAACAAGAACAAAAGAGAAGAATTACAGAAGTGGATAAAAGGAGAAATAGACGAAGAAGATGATGAAAAAGGGTTGAAAAGCACAAAGAGTAAGGATGATGGTTCATTTTTTACTTTGATAACTTAATATTTGGAGATCACATTGATGATAAAGAGAGGAAGTACAAGGGATTGCACAGCAATAAATGCAGAAGAGAAAGAGGCTCATTCAGAAGAAAATAAAAGCAGCTTTGAGAGCTATAAATCTGATTCAGAAGAAAATTAGGATTTCTGCAAAAAATTCATTAGATTCACTATAGTTTTATTTTTGAGTTGTTTTGCTTTTGATACCATCCTCTTTTTCTATTCATGACTCATAAATGCTAATAAATAGTTTATTTGTTAAAATAAAGTCTTGATTTGAAGAAGATGATTGGTGATTTGAGCCTTGATGACTTCCGCTCTGAAAGAAATTATATAATAAACTAGTGCCTAAGTGTAATAAGGAGAGACCAGTGTGCATCTAGCTCCTACAGGGCTTGTGGATCTCGGCCAGGCTATTTAAAAAGGATAAAATTTGCCTACATTGGATGTTATATGATCACCTTATATACCTATCCAATAATGTAGTGAGACATAAAATAACCATCCATAACTACGTAATCAATTTACTGCTATATCCTTTGTTTATCAAGTGTAAAGACACTCATACCTTATTTAATAAGGATGTAATTATCCTATTAGTTGAGTGTATACATCCAGTGTAGGTAAGTCCTTTCCATTTAAAAAAAAAATAGTCACTATATCCTACATTGGCAACCATATCAGTGAAATTCAAGGCAGCATTTTGCAATTGGATGCTACATGACAGTGAATTTGAATTCACAACCATATCTATGTCAGCTGATATGGGTACGTACACAGTCTAATAGGCCCACTATATAGCAACTTTAGCAACTATCAACTATGTATAGACTAAAAAACTTCAACTCTTTACCCTACAAACAACCTTATTCTCACACCAAATAGCAGTAAACACTATTTCCCTCTTCTGTTTCATTTTAGACTTCTGGATTCTAATCTTAATATCAAAATCCAATTACTTTAACATCAAAACACTTGATTTACTCAGTTAGTTGCTTCAAAAGTTTTATGTAAAATAAGGTAGAATTTTGGTCTTTTCATGACCCTGTTTGGCCATTATAAAACCGTAAGGTTTGAGGTCTCAAATATTATTAAATATTTGATCAAGTTCTTATTTTCATATTGATTTGAATCAATTGTTTGGAGTTTTCACAAAACTCATAGGACTACCATGTGACAGGGTCCAATACAGTTCAACATAACCTAATATCGCAATATGATCACTGATTTTAGTACTAACACTATTATCTAAATCCCAGTCTCTGCATTGTAATGCCACATTTGCTTTTGACAACATCATAAGGTGATCAACCTGAGAGTTGGCTTTAAGTTCATTACATTATTTGTCAAAAATAATACCAAAGTCTGTTTTTTAACAGTAAGTTTTCTTAGCATATTTTAAATATAATTTTTCTAGCACTTGCTGTATAAAAAACTATCAAGGGCATCCTGGAGCACATATAATTGCCTCAACACCAGATGTAGAAAAAATTAGGAAGTACCACAAAAAAATTAATTTCAACCAGAAAGACATTTGATTTGTAATGCCAGGCCAGAGCAGATATTTACACATGATAAAATCATTAAAAATAACAACATATGAATGATATCATAGAAATTACAGAGCACGATTAAACAGAAATTGCACCAGAGATCGGCTATGACTTATGATTATTAGACAAAACCAGTTTGGCTGCCAAGAAATCGCGAGAAAATGAAGGAGAAACTGGGAATCTCACAAGAATTTGATGCTACGCTTTTTATAGATAAATAATCCATCTTTCCTTTCATGCGGTTTATCGGCAACCAAACCAGAAGGGTTAAGAGACAGAATCAAAAGCTTACCTCGTCTGCCATGGATTCTTGTAGTAGCGATTAAGTCTGCTTATCAGGGAAACACGAGACTGGTGAGATTTCAATGGAACCTAGCATTATAAGAGGGTAGACGGCGTCAAACTCTCCGGTTCGTCCTTTTACCAATAATAACTCGCCACGTCTTATACATGGCAGAAAGGGCACAAGACCGACCCCTAGGTAAAAAGCTTTTTTTTTTTTTTTTTTTTGAATAAACAGATAATAGGCTATTGAGGGGCGGCGAATGATGTCATGCTCGGAGAATTCAGTGAGGTAAATTGTGGATTAAATATTTAAAGAGTAAAATACTAAAATTCCTTTGAACTTTCTTATAATACATTATTTCATTCTTATTTTATATAAAAAAGATATTTTTATATCTTTGTATTTTAACATCTAGAGGATATATATATATATATATATATATATATATATATATATATATATATATATATATGCTTGCTTCTGGTGCTATCTTTGTTCCGAATCCTAAAATCTAAACCAAAAGCAATAACATTATGCAATGAATCAAAAACAATAAATCAGCCCACAAGTTATTAATAAATTTAAATACTATCTCATTTTTAATTATAATATTTTATTTTACATATAATTTAAGAGAACATAACTAATAGTGTCATGTTAATTTTTATTTTAATTTTTCTTATGTAGTACTTCTTGATGAATTTAATTTTTTGTATCTATTTGTTGGTTTTTGAAAATATAAGATTATCATTCATTTTATATTTTCACATAATTAATGAAAAATAGATTAATAAAATAAATACTAAATTATTTTTAGTTTGTAAAAATGAACATGCAATTTGAGACATTTTAAAATAAAATGATAAGCTACTAAAAGGAGATAGAGACTGAAAGTGTATGAATTATAAGTAATAAAGTTGATTAGAGTTTACTATTTTATTGAAAGAAATCAATAAAAGCCAAAAATACAAAAACCCAAATTCCACTCACCCATACTTTTTCGGCAATCAACAAGAAAAAGGAATTTGAGCCAACTAGTTCATATTCTCATCGATTCATGAAAAACCCATTTCACCAATTAGTAAATTATACTTGCAAATGATTTCTGGCCTTAGCGGCAAAGATGATAACCTAAGAACAATCTAACCATATCACATCGTCCAAAAAAAAAATTACTCAATTATACTTTATCCATCCATTAAAGTGAAAGGAATAGATTAGTTGAATAAATGGTGACATAATATATGAATATTAAAATATACTTTTATCAAATGAATTATAAAGTAATGTACTTAGGGTTTTTCTTCAAATTTTAGAAGAATTATGAGTGTGATGCTATTGTTACTATAGCTTTTTTTAATTGGTTCAATTTTCGATTCTAATCGATTCTTTTAATTGATATAGAATAGCAGGGGTGTGGTGATTATTATTCTTTCATTATTTTTAGCTTGGTGGTACAGTGGATTTCTAATGGAGATGAGGGTTTGGTTATTTGTGGTACAGTGGAATTTCGAGAAAAAGGGATGTTTGATTGTTGTTGGCATTGTAGTTGTTCTTATGCTATGAACTTGCACTAACTTCTCAATCTGCATTTTTAAAATGAATTTGTTTTATTGCAGCTCCAATCGTATTTGGAATCAATTTATTGTATTGTACTTTTGCTCATTCAAGTTAAAGACAAAGTTGGAAGTGTGTTGTTATTTTTAGCGAACTGAGGGTAATTTTATCCAGAGAAAATTTTAAGAACAAACGTGTGAAACTCATGCGAATTTTATTTATAAGATGAGAGTTTAATAGATCAAAAATGCATTATTAGATGTCTAATAAACTATAATTAAAAGCGAAATATCAAAATGATTAATCGTAAATAGTTGAAATAGTAACTTATACATTTAGCCAACAAATGTATTTACCCAGGCGAGATCATAAGAGTCATGTCAGATAGAAATTGTTGGATCAAATCTCCTATATTGTGTTAAACTTTATGAGAACAATTATTGTGAGTAACTTTAATAGCTCTTCCACACTAGCCAGAATCAAGGGTTTTTGTTCGTGACGGTGCTATATTTAAGCTAAGTTTGTGATTAAAATCACAAGTGGAAACAAATAGTTCCCGTGATTATATTTTGAGTCTGCAAAAAATATTCTGCAAACTGAATATAAGCATCGAAAATGCTTGGGATAGTGGCTAGCTATTACAAACACTGAAAGTGATACAGGTGGAAGGCGGCGGGAGCTTAGGTAATAAAGAGCAGTAAGGGTAAAAGGGTAATTGAGTGGAGGATTAAATTGTAATTAGGACGTGATGACGTACGACTGCAAATTGGACTCTGCTCTTCTCTCCACTCTAGGCACTCTCTTTTCTGTGCTTTTTCGAAAGTGATAGGACGCATTTTCGAGGGAGATTGGACTCTATTCTTCTCTCCATACCAGCTTCTCTATTCAGTCTCTCGTTTGTGTGCATGTTCCAAAGTGAAAGGACTGCATAGTCGAGCAGGTTTTGTTGCTGATTTGGTCGTTGAGTTTATATCTTCGTCGTGACATCAATTGATCAGGAAAGTGAAAATTAAACGTTGTTTAAGCTCCATTGGAGATGGATATGATATTAAATGCATTGCATGTGTTGTGAGTGTTCTTTAGGAAAAATGAGTGTAGTTGCATGTAAGTGGGTTGTGATGAATTTCAATGATTCATCCTTAATTTGGGTTTTTTTTTTTTTTTTAGTGAACGTTGTGTTGTATGTGATGTTCTAAGAAATCTGGAATCAAATTCATGAAAACAACAAGAGAATGTTTTCATTTGGCAAAAAAATTAGGAGTCGACATAGAAATTTTGAAATTTAAAACATCCGGAGATATCCTTCCCCCAAATGAAGACAACAGGGCAATAAAGAACAGAACCATATAAATCATGACTGAAATTCAGGCCAAGCTCCTGGGTTAAAGTACCAGAAATGTTGGCATGGTTTAGGTCTATAAGCAAGCGATCATAGGCTTGCAACATGTTTGTCCGGATAGAGCTGATATGATTTTTTTGTAAGCCATATCAAAGTTGGTTTTGTCTCTAGTTTTATCAGATATGGCCTTTGTGTCAAAGTTTCATTTGTTTAAGTTTCAATTTCTTAATTCTATTGCAATATTAAAGCTGTCACTCTCGGGAGAATAAACCTGAAAATAGTATGTCCAATCGAACAAGAAAACAATGATGAACCAAAAAAAAAGAACCATCATCAACTAATGATAACTTCAGATTGTTTCACTGACTACAAGTTTATGCAATCTTAATTTGAGTGGGATGCATGCAAAGGGTCATTGCATAACTTGCAAAGGAAGGTTACCTTCCTGTTGAAGCTGAGCAAATTTACTAAAGGTAAGTAAAGTGGCAATACTGATAGTTCATAAAATTATGCTAGGAAGATGAAGGGGTTAGGAAAGAAGTTGAAATCAGGATGGTTGCATGGGTCAGGGAAGTTGGATTTTGTGTGAGTCACTGTAATGGGGAAGCCCCTGCTGTTATGGAGGATGTCTAACTCAAGCATATGAATTATGTGGCCCTGAAATGGGCATGGAACAAGGACCACAAGTTGATCAGTTTGGGTCATGTTTTAGACAAAGAGGGATGATAAACACTGAATTTGTGCTAAAAAATAAAGTTCAATAGAAATAGCAGCTATAAGATAGATTATAATGCCCTTCTGAACTTCTTAGTTTGAACTTGCAGTTTGTCTATGCCAGATATATGTCATCAGTTTGGGTCAATGATTTCACGTTTCTTTTGTGTCTTGTGGGTTATGGAAAACCGAACAAACTTGATGCATAATGTTTAAGACAAAGAGGGATGCACTGCCAGACGTGCATATTTGCCTGTCAGTTTGTCAGCTGACATGTGTGTCCTGCATTATGGTATCTTGATTAGCTAGAAAAATCTTGTTTGTTCACTTATCCTTGTGAATTAATGTGGTGTGCTACTTAAGCCAGATGGATAAATGGGGGGAAAAAAAACTCAAGTTAAGAGATTACTACCATTTTCCTAAGTTTCTTCCTTTCTAAATGAAAACAGTTAAATTGTGCTAAAGACTAAAAAAAATAGAAACAAAAATTAGATGAATTTCATAGATGAAGTTCTTTGAGACGTACACCAGTTTTGATGTGCTTTCCTTGGCAGCATTGCGGGCAAGGCAAATTTGGAGAAGTCAGATCTGGAAACAGCTCTGAAAGCTCTCAAGGACAGGTTGGTTTGTTGCCTTTTCCACTAGATTCTCCATATTTGAATCTTTTATTTTCTCAGTTATAATGATCATTTATCGATCTCAATTTGTATGCTTATGGAGTTCTGTCCCTGTGAAAATCACAGGCTGAGGAGATTGCTGAGAAGCTTTGTGAATCAGTTGCAGCAATTCTTGAAGGTAAAAAGCTGGCATCGTTCACTAGGATATCTTCAACAGTGCAGGTTAGTTGCATCTCAATGTTTAGTTTCTTTCCTTTGCGTTTTACCAGTTTCATATAGCAATAAGTTTGTCATCATGCCATGAAAATTTGGTTGCAGGCTGCAATGGAAGATGCTTTTGTACGTATTTTGACTCCTAGGTGGGCTATTGACATACTGAGATCTACATGCTGCCAAGGAACAAAGGAAGCCATATGTCGTTGTTTTCGTTGGTGTCAATGGGGTTGGAAAGTCCACCAACCTTGCCAAGTTTCAGCTCATGCAAATCTATATCTCTTTGTCCATTTGAGATTTTTCACCAGGGCATAGCGTTTGCCTTCTTTTTTTTTTTTTTGAGCAAGAAAGGCACCTTGTTTGCTGATCACACAGCTTGCTTTTACACTTGTAGATAGCATAATGGCTTCTGCAGCATAACGCCAGTGTTATGATGGCTGCTGGTGATAAATTTCTGTCAGGAGCTGTTTAGCAACTGCGTGCTCATGTGTGTGGACTTCAGATGCACAATTAATGTTATTTCTTAAATTATGGTTGATGCAAGTTGTGTGTAAGAAAGATCCTGATAGATCTGCCCAAATTGTACATGATAATTGTGGTTGATTTAACTGTTAACTCATCTTGGTAGATTCCAATATTTGAAAAGGGCTATGGGAAAGATCCTGCCATTTTAGCTGAGGAAGCAACTCAGGAGGCTACACGCAATGGTTCTTATGTGGTTCTTGTTGATATTGCTGGTTGAATGCAGGTATTTTTATGAGCTAATATCACCAAGATTAACTAGAATTGTCTGGCATATATTAATCAGGTTGATGTTTGATTAAAATTTTCAATTCTTACATTTGCTTGTTGTTGAACGTATCTTCTTTTAGCATCTATGTTGTAAGATATATCCCAAGTATCTAGGACTTTAGACGAGATACTAACAGCAACATTAAGATTATTTAAGTTGAGTTGATTATTAGGCAAAGAGTTTAACTCGTGAGCCTATTTATTTGGAAATGATGATGATAATGATGCACTTGCATTGCATTTCAGGATAATGAACCATTAATGAGAGCTCTCTCAAAGCTTTGTTACCTGAACAATCCAGATTTAGTTTTGTTTGTTGGAGAGGCATTGATTGGAAATGATGCCGTTGATGAACTATCCAATTTCAATCAGGTTGAGTTTTAAGTTCAAGCATTTCATTATCTAATGTTCTTCTTCTGTTTTTCTTTTTCAAACTAAATTTAGTGAGTGACATGCTTTGTTTCTTTGCAGGAATTAGCCGATCTCTTTACTTCACCTAATCCAAGATTAATAGATGGGATTCTGCTTACCAAGTTTGACACAATTGATGATAAGGTAGAGAATAGCGTTAGTAAAAAGCAATTCTTCTCCCCTTCTCTTCTTACTTGAGTTTTCTTATGTGTTGTCAATGTTCTGTGTTGTTTTGATGACTTTAGGTTGGGGCAGCATTGTTGATGGTTTACATTTCCAGCGCTCCAGTCATGTTTGTTGGCTGTGGACAATAATCATATACCGATCTGAAAAAGTTGAATGTGAAATCTATTGTAAAGACCCTTCTCAAATCAGTAGTGTCTTTCCTCTAGTCAATGTTTGTTGGTTGATTATCATTCTTTCCCTTGGCATGCTTTCAGTCCTCTTTTGAACAAGTTACACCCTGCCAAACCTCTATGTTTGTCCTGTCCTTTTCTGGTGTGTAATTGGAGGTGAATCATTCGATCGTAGATTAGTTGTGGTGTTTGTTAATCAATTTGTTTTATGTTCTTCTCCTTCCAAATGGTTGATGCTAATATTGCCCACTCGTTCAGCATGGTATATGTGCGTATGTTATAGATATAGGCCTGTGAGAATGTCCCCTCTATATTGTGGAAACGGTGATAAAACTTTGCTGTATACTGATACGTGGTTCTGGTTCCTGGTCGACATGAAGGGTGAAAATAGCAAATATAGATTATACTATAGCATCTCTCTGCATGCCAGAATCTGGGGCTGTAAGACATGACTACGTATTTTTGGAAGGAGAGTTAGCAGTTAAGAGGTTAAGTGTTTCCTTCATTCATCTCATTCTGTGCAAATTTTATTTAGAGTTAATTGTTAATCTTTTAACGGATAACCTTTCCTTCAGTGTATTTTTGTTAATTTAAAGGATAATGGAGAATAAAAATTTATTTTTTACATTGTATTAGTATTAATATAAATAATATAAAGTTAAACATCATAAAAATAAATTAATATTATTAATATAATATTTATTAATAACATAAAATAACTATTAATCTAAATATTATTAAAATATTAATATTAATATTCTAAAAATTTATTAATATAGTAATTATTACTAATATATTAAAAATATTATGTAGTGTGAGTACTATAAAAGTGGCATTAATATACTAATAAAAAATATTATTAATATAGCAATTATTTAATATATATAAATACTAGAATAATATATTACAACGATACTAAAATATTATTATGAAAATAATTATAATTACCATATCTCTATTAATATTATTAAGTAATAGTAATTCAATATAAATATAAATAATTATAGTCTTAATTTTATATTTTTAATAGTATTGAATATGGTTAATTATTATTTTTGTAACATTTTATTCTTCTCCTTTACTCCTTTAATTACTACATTTTTATTGTTCTTATGTAACTAGATATGCTTGAAATCCCAGAAGCCTGTTGTTATTATTATTATTATTATTATTATTATTAAATGCAATAAACTTAAGAAATAATCATGAGGAAATTTTACATGTATAAAAAAACATGAAATCAATTATTCTATTAATTCTTACCAAACTATTTGAGGCTCCTTTTTCCCTCATCTTGGCACAGTATAAAGTAATATGGTCGTATAATGGAAAAAAAAAAAAAAAAAAAAAGGGTGGGTCTTAGGCTTATACAACAAGTTGGTACTCTTATTTAATGATTAATTTTTTGAGATAAGATTTGGACCGTCAATTTGACTTTAATTTTTTTTTTTTATGTGAAATCTTAATGAAGAATATCATATAAAGTTATATTGAATTAATTTTTTTTATGGATAAGATTTACCACCAAATTATAAACATTTTAAAAAATTGATCAATTATATATAGGAAAATTATAAAAAAATTTTAGACTTTTAAAAAATTTTTATTTATATCATAAACAAATTTTTTTCTTTTAATAGATGAACTTTCATTTTAATTTCAAGTCTAGTCTCAAACAAGATATATGCTTTTTCAAATTTGAAATTTGTTGCGCGATATCAGAACTTAAGATTTGCCGATGTGGCATTATCCATTTTGACTAAACTTAGAAATAATTACAAAAAAATCCTGAACTTTCTCAAAATTTTGTTTATATCTTAAACAAAATTTTTTTGTTTTAATACATGAACTTTCATTTTATTTCAAGTCTAGCTTCTAATTAGATAGATGCTTCTCCGAACATGGCCATTCACGCGATATCATCTACCTGACTAAATTTATCTTTTTGGATGAATATATCCATATAATTATACTCAATACGATGTCATTAATAATTTTATTTTTTAAATAAAAATATTACTTTAATTTTTTTAGAAAAATAAATATTTTTGATAAATAAAATCAAATCTATATCTTCAAAGTTAGACATATATTTAAATTATTTTTTTAGACAAATTTGTGTTAAGATTTTAGATGAATGAAATCTATAGAAATGTGTGATACTCCATAATGAGATTGTTTCATAACGATGCTGATTTTGAAATAATGAAAGTAATTATGAAACATGCAATCTTTTTATGATATTATTTATGAAACAACATATGTATAATTATAAAATGAAAGAATTTGGCTTTTATATTTTTTTTGTTTTACTTTCAAGGGAAAAATTAAAGTATTAAAAAACTTCATAATATTTGAGAAGAATGGGGTCAATGCTAGTATGGATATGGTCAGGTCTTTCTTGCTCTTCACAAATAGAGATTTTGAAAGCAGACAATGAGTAAAACCCAACATCATTAGCAATCTTCTTTGGACATAACAACTGCTGAGACTTCTTGCAATGTGCCATTGCTCCCTGAATTGGGTTCTTAACCTCATAATTCATGCTAGTGCTTCTATTTACGAATGGCAGCCCATAAAAGCCATTCATATTTGTTGAGCTCAAAGATGAAGATAACCCAGATGATGATGATGATGATGAGGAAGAAAATGACGAAGACTTATTTGTTAAATGTTGTCTAATAGCCATAGAGAATGATCCCCTGTGAAGGCGACCATTGCCATCCTCGCTGATCTTTTCTTTGTTAACATTTTGGTTCTTGTTTTCCTTCTGAATTTGTCCGAATGGTGTTTTCTTTGCTGCCTTCTCATATTTGTTGAAAGACTTTCGTTTTCAAAACAATTCCTTCATCTGCAACAATGTATATTATTATGAAACACATTGAATTTTTTATGCTAATATATATGAAATGATATAGAAAGAAATATGAAACGGAAAAATTTACTGTTTATACATTTTGTTATTGGGTCAAAAAATAAAAAAGGCAAAAATATGGTCATCATATTAGAAAGGAATATAAAAAAATGATACTATGCAAATGTGTTATGCTTTGTACATTGTATTGTTTCATGTAAATGATGATTATAAAACAAAGTATGTCATTATGAAACATATAACCATTTTATGGTATTATTTCTGAAGTATCATAAAATAATTATGAAATGTTAGAATTTGGATTCTATATATTTGTTTATTTTGCTTTTAAAGGCAAAATTAAACTCTTAAAAAACAATGGTCATAAAATATTAAACGAATAGGGTCAAAACTATTATGGATATCATAAGTATCCAATAGAATGAGGTTGCTAAGTATAAAGATGAGTATAAAATAATGTATCTTATTATGAAACACATTGAATTTCTTATGCTAATATATGCGAAACAACATAAAAAGAATTATGAAATAGGACAACTTAACATATATATGTCTTATGTTTGTCTCAAAAAATAAAAATGGCAAAACTATAATCATCATATTAGAAAGGACTATGTTACAATGATACTATAGAAATGTGTAATGCTCCTTAATGAGCTTGTTTTTATATCAATAATGATTTTGAAACAGTTCATATAATTATAAAACATATAACTTTTTTATGCATTATTTATGAAACAACATAGAAATAATTATGTAACAACAGAATTTGGATTTTATATAACTTTTTATTTGCTTTCAAGGGAAAAAAAAAAATCAAACTATTAAATGCCTATAGTCATAATTTTTGAGCTGAATGAGGTCAAAACTATTATGGATATGATAAGTATCCAACGGAATGAGGTTGCTAAGTATCAAAATAATTATAAAATAATGTATCTTATTATGAAACATATGAATTTCTTATGCTAATATATATGAAACAACATAAAAAGAATTGTAAAATGAGACAATTTAACATATATACGTCTTGTACTTATCTTAAAAAATAAACAAGGCAAAAATATGATCATCATGGAATGTGATACAATGATCCTATAGAAATGCGTAAGGTTCCTTAATGAGCTTGTTTCATATCAATGATAATTTTGAAATAGTACATGTAATTATGGAATATATAACTTTTTTTATGTTATTATTTATGAAACAACAAAATTTGGATTCTAATCAATATTTTGATTTTGTTTATAGGAAACAAATTTGAAAAAATAAGCAACAATCTAATTTTATTTATTGTAACAGTTTTAAATAAAAAATTAAAATTACAATAATCTAACATAATTGAAACTATTTAATAAAATCTGCGCTTATGCAGATTTTCGATTATCTTTTGGATGAAACTTTACAATTACTCATAATCAATGGCATTCGGATAAAGAAAGAGAGACTGATGTGGTGAAACACTCCTATGATATTGTTCATAACCAATTGTAATACTTCACTATATATTGATTATTATATGAGCATACTATTCCATTGTTGCCAACAAATGCATCAAATTCCAAGTGTTAGATTCGGTTTTATCTCCAAATTGAGAGCTTCAAATCACAACTCATTGTTGAAGATTTATTGATCAAGGCTAAAATAATAATAAAATCAACAACTACAGGGGACGCGGGATTGAAAAAAGGTTTCTGCACTAACTCATAAAAAACCTGAACAAAACGACAACATAACTAGAGAAGGGAAGCACTATTGTCGCACATCAACTATAGAATGAAACATGTTTTTTAAACTTCTATAAGTTTTGTTCCTCTCTCAGAACAAAAATAATGGAAAAAGTACGGACATAAAATATGAAATTTATGTGATATAACATGTTATGGATATGAGGAATGATACGTGATGGGCATGTTTCATAACAATTATTTGTATGAAATATTTTGTCTGATTGTGAAATAATCTCATTTTTATCCTATTATACAGGAAACAAAACTAGAAGAAAAATGGAAGGGGTTAATCTGGCTTCTATATGGCGAATAAATATAGAATTATGGAAGGAGTTAATCTGGCTTCTATATGGCGAATAAATATAGATTCACAATCATAATAAAAAAAAATATAAATATATCATTTAACTTGAAAGAAAGGCATGAAAGAAAATTTGATAATTTAATAAAAATGAAAAAATTGCAAATAATATTCACAATGAATAACAAATTAAGATAAAAACTACATTATATTAATCAATAATATACATTGTATAAGTCAATTATTCCAAGATAGTTGTATTTCTATTTCTTTAAGAACATTAGAAAGTAATACCAGATAAAATTCTACTAAAATATTGTATAATCATTAACACATAAAAAATACAATTCAACTTATTTACACTGATCTTCATCTTCCACAAACAAATCAAAGAACTTAATGTCATGGAATAATTAAAAAGAAAAGTTGGTCTCCTTTCCTCTGCTGCTTTCAATAACCCGCATATGAGATAAATAAGCATAACAATCCAAGTCAAACATAATCTAGGAATGATTTCTAATCAGAGCTGGATTTCCAAGAACATTTCAAAGAGTTATACCATTCTGAATATTGCGTGACCTACTGCTACGAACATTCATGTTCATCTCTCAAAATGGCGATTGACTAAAAAAATTTCAGAGACTATGTAAGCAAACATTTGTCATGCTTTTGAAGCAACATAGAAGAAACTTAAAACCAATAATTCATACATGCATCCAAAACTTCACTTGATTTTATGCGCCTGAGCACTCGTTCAGCATTATTCACAATTTTCTCCTTAAGCCCTGTAACAAATATAACACACTTTAAGTGAATTGCCATGCTCTAAGCAATTAATAAAATAATGTGAAAAAGAGTGCCAAAGTTGTTTTATTTTTTTTGGAAATCATAACTCCAAAATTTCATGTATTTACAAATTTTGGTTCTAAACCACCAAAAAAGATCATTTATTTCCTCATTGTAAATCTCCATATAAGAAACCCTTATCAGAAACTCCCTATCAGATAGATGTCCCACCAATAACAATAACACTGTCAAAAAGCACAATTTTCATAAAAAAAAATAATTAAACACTTTGTTGAAGCAAAATTACCATGTGTATTTTGTTAAGCACATCTAACTGCACGGTGAATAATCCCTGGATCCTTATCCAAGCCATTTATAGTGAACGTCTTGCCACTACATGTCTGTCCATAAGCAAATGGAGTCCTTGTAGATAATTAGAAAATAATAATTATCTCAAAAATCAACATCTCCTAATAAATCCACCGATTCTTATAAATATCAAGGCGTAACTTACCATTGAACCATCAACATCTATTGATTTGTAGCAGATAGAGTTACATCAAACATATGTAAGATTACATCAATTTATAAATCATCAAACAAATAGCTCAACATGATCTGAGGTCCCATTTGAGCAAACCTCCTTGACCACTTGCATTTAAAAACTTGTAGACAGGACCAGAAGTTAGATACAAAAACAAAAAAATGATCAAACATTATCAATGCTGATTTGCATTTTAAGATTGAAAACAACACATACTTCGAGAACATTATGTGAACTTCAACTCCAAAATCATTTTGAAACTTAAAAGCAATTATAACTCATAACCACAAATCATAGGATCCTCTGAAAGAAGGAATTGCATATCTATACCTATAAATCTGCATGTCAATTTCCAAGCACCATTAGGCTTTTATCACAAGGAATTTATAGACAAAAATGTTTTGCGTAATGCATTAAAGATGTAGAAACTATTTGTGTAGAAGTTGACAAAGTGAATTACATTATGTATTTGTGACTTTGGTCGCTAATGAAATTTTCTTGCAAATAAAGGCGGCTGATTATTTGAAGCAGCCAAGCCCAGCAGCCAATAAGTAGCAAAACCTGCAGCAAGTCTAGTCTCTACTGTGCTAGGTTTTCATCAGATTCAGACCTGATTTTCTTGCCAACTCAATGATTTCAAGGGTACCCAACACCCCAAATTTTGACAGTGAAGACCTTCCCAGTCATCTCTATGAACTAGTTGTTCCAGGACATTAGGTGTTATCCCTAAATCTGCAATAAAACAATTGATTCAGGACATAGTTCTAGGTATATGCCATTACGTATGGTAACGATGACACACTAACAATAGTGATACTATGAGTTTACTAAACAAATTCACAATAGCGCACACTATGATTGCTACAGTGACCACCATTAAGATCTTGGTTTAGGATACTTGCACAAACAATCCACAAATCTAACCAAAAGCAAATGCAGTTACCATGTAATTTTTCACGAACTTCTACAGGTTCTTTAGGAGTATATCTCTCATTCGCATCAAGAATAAATGAATAGTCAGGGTGAGCTACTTGTATGGCTTGAAGAACTTTGATTTCTGAATTGAGGTTTTTCCCTATGTTAACCCTCAAAGTCTTGAATCCTATTTGACAATATTTTGAAGCCAATTCAAAAGATTCTGAAGATAAAAAAATTGGAAGTTGCTAACATGAAATTAACTAAGACAAATCAAAATTCATGCCAAAAACCATAAGAAAACAAAAACTAGTACTTGTTTAGACATGTAAATCAGGAATTAATTGTTATAGTAGTGGCTAAGGTAATTGAGATACCACCAAATAATCTCCATAGTGGCACATCAATACTATTACCAACAACATCAATCAATGCCATTTCAATTCCAGCCCTAACCTTCATTAACATAAAGAGCTTAATGAGGACCACAAAATGATTCCATGGGGTGGGAAAACATGAAACAAAGCTAGAGAAAGTTATTTTGAAAGAAAACCAATCTGTCTACCTTTAGAACTATTAGACAGAATGTCAGTAATAGCTTTTGCTACAACATTAACGGATGATCTACAAGAAATGCTGTTGCAACGTAAAGAATCACACTAATCTAGAATAAAGGTATTACTTAAACCATTAAGCCCAATTAATTAATGAAACTACATTTAATTAAAGCCCAAATCAGGATCATAGCTCCTTTATTCAAATTTTCATCAATTAAGCACCATTACTTAAAACACCAATTAAACATAAACTAAAGAAAAAGAATCAAATTACAAGGTTGCAATTCTTATATTTAAACATTTTAAGCATCAATTAGCACTCATAATATTTAAAAAGAGATATTTAGCTAGTTAAGCTTAGTCTGGTTGATCTCATGATGTAGAACAGACTCTTGTATCATATGAGAACCCTCGTATCATATTGATTATACTCACTTGAGCAAATTCAATTCGTAGGAGAATCCCACCAATCTCCTTAAGCACTAAATTCAACACCATAGGAGAACTGCAACACAAAAGTTCACAACCCTCCCTAGCTTTAGCAAGAGCTATGGTCTGATCATTTACAATCTGAATCTGAAGGAAGCACAGGAACTTCTCCCCAACCCACCCATTACTGAGCTCAACTCTAATAGCTACGTTCCCCATCATTTCAGTCCTATCATAATGTAACCAAATTCAAAAGCACTAAGAACACTGGTGGGCACAAACTCATTCAAATCCTCATGCTGTCTACGCATCGAATCAGAAATTCTCAAAGCTTCTCCAGCTTGACTTTGAATCCCGTAGCCAGAAATCATCGTAGCCCATGTAACCGCATTCCTCTCAAGCATTCTATCAAACACTTGAAGAGCCTCCAAAAGCAAACCAGCTTTACCATTCATATTCAGGAGAGAAATCCCAATAAAATGTCATAAAAACTCACCGTTTTGAGGGCGAGAGCATGGGCCTGCTGCCCGCCAAAAGTGCTCGAAAAATTGAAAGCGGAAGTGAAAACTCCGGTGAAAGTGTGGGGACTTGTTAAGGTATTCTCTGCTCTCATACGCTGAAACAGATCCACGAAAAAGCTTCAATTGAAGAGACGAGTATGTTCAGAGAAATAACGGTAGGGTTTCGTGGTTTTCTGCCTTATTTTCAGATGGTATTCCATTTACAAGTGCTGAAATGAAGAACAGATATGCCAAGATCGCGAATGGCGGTTACCCTCCTATTTGTTTATTATTTGTACTACCATATCACCATCAACTTCTGCTCATAGCGGCCAGCTGTATCACTATTGACACTGTTAGTATAGTATTTACCATACCTGGTAGCGCCCATAATACATTCCATAGAGTGGTGCGGCAGATGTGTTAGCGTTTATGAATAAGAGTTCTGATAAATATTGCGAGGAGCAATGACTACAGAGCCATCGCAAACGTTGGGCAAGTCTTAGGCGTTTGTGGTAGATGTCTTATATGTGTTGTGTTAATATTACACTTCTTTTCACAATTTTGATTTATTTTAATAATTTTAAATTTAAGTCAAACTTGTAGTGACATATAAAAATTTAAATTCAAAGTATCATTAGGTTTTTTTTAAGATCTATCATTTTAATATCTTTTTACAGAAAATTCAATTTTGAAAATGGTTTTCACTTTTCTTCCAATTTCAAAATGTCTTTTCTAGATCTGGCATTAGTTAAAATTTTTCCAAAAATGAAAATTTTATATTTTATGCTATAGAGTTAGCTAATCACCTATTCTGCTGTATTAGGATTTTCCTTTTAAATATTATAAGTTTGGTGGCTAAAGAACTCAGTTTGTTATATAAAAATTGATTGGGATTTTTCTCTTTATTTCTAATTTTCAATATTCTTGTGCATTAATAAATTCTTTTTTTTTTTTGAAATAACAAATTTTTTGTTTATAAAGATTAATAAGTATAACTTGTAATAGACGAGTAATTTTGATTGCGTTCAAGAAATACATACAAAATCTTGCTATAAAAATGAGTTTCCTTTAAATTTTATTGATTGTATTGACAGAATGTGACACGACCGAGGTTGATTTTCAAATCCTGATTTGTATGTAGCACAAGTCTCAAGCTTTAATTCAAAGATCAAAACAAGAAAAACTTTCAAATCCCAATTAGAGCTTTAGAAAACTTGTTTCTAGCAACCTGAATTATAAAAGATTCAAGAGGTGTTAATTTCAACATTAAATTAACTAAGGAATTTAAGAACTAGATTAAACGAGTTTGTGAAATTATTAAGAACTCACTTAACAATCTCACCAAATCATATAAAGAACTCAAGAAGAAAATTAACTCTCACAAACAATTTTGCTAAAATAAATATTCTTCAATTGATTAATTTGACTAAATAAGAAGGGTTATTTATAGCCTTTACAAAACTTCTAGAAAACTTAAGAATTACTTCCTAAATAACTTTTGAAATTTTCCTAATCTATTTAGGAAAAAAGGTACTCCTAAACTAAATAGGAACTAACTAGAAGATACATTAGATATCTTCCTAATTATAAAATAAGTTTCTTATATAAGTAAATACAAAGTTCCTAATTAGTTTAAAAAAGAAATTCAGCCTAATGAGAAAGTTTCTTCATACTTGGGTCATGAGTTTTTCCACATGTTGGGCTCCAATGGATCAAGTTAAAGGCTTCCTTTGAAGAGTTTATACTGTCATCTCCAAGCAATTGAGTTTCTTGCTTTTTTTTGTTATTCTTGGGTTAGCCCAATAGTTATTCCTTGTTGCATGAATAATCAAATTGCTTCTTTAAACCTTTTGAGTTTTCCCCTTGTGAATTGGTCGTGAAGTTGAAGCGGATCTTTAGGCTAGCCTTAGATATTTGCATTAGAATGATTGTATACAGCACATCGGCTACGTTTAGCACATCAATAAGAAACACATTTCACTCGACGGTAATACTGAGCCACAAATCAACTTCATTGTCATTTGATGAGTCTTTAAACAAATCTAATCTTATGACTATCAAACTCAAACTCCTTTTAACTTCCATAAAAAAGACAAACAAATTCTCATGATGAAAAATAAGTAATCTCCCATCAAGGGAGACAAAATGAAAGACATAATATTTCATCAATAAAATTAATAAACTAAAAAATAAAACAAACATAAGATCCTAAATCGACTTTCAACCAAATAAATTCATGTTCACTGTTGAAAGATCTTAATTTGTCCCCAGATATTAATACTTTAACATTCATGAAATCTTCTTTCATATATTTTTGATTTGCCACATGTTTTTTCAAATTCACTACTAAAGAGATTTTATTGTCAAAATCTATAAACTCTGACCAACTCATACAAATAAGATAAAAATATGATTTGTTTATTTATTATGAATGGAAAAAACTACAAAAGAAAAAAAAGAAAGAAAGGTAGAGAGTGAAGATATAAAGTTGTCTACCGTTAATAGTAGCTAAAAAGAAAAAAGCAACGAAAGGTCACTACAAGCAGTGGCTAGGCAAAGGTTCTAGCCAACTGGCTCCAAAAGGTGCTGCCCAATGTGATTTAAGACTCCTAAAGCACTTTTGTCCCAAGGCGGCTCATCTCGAACAACATTTCACTGGCATTTGAAGACATGCACTACCTCAAACGAAAGACACAAGGAAAGGATGGTTATGTAGCTATGAAAGTAGACATAAGCAAAGCCTACGACCAAATAGAGTGGGACTTTTTGCGTATGGTGATGGCTAAATTGGGTTTTGATCAGCACTGGATCTCTTTAATCATGATGTGTGTGACCTCGGTTAGATATATGGTTCTCCACAATGGCACTGAGTCAGGCCCTTTCCAGCTTAAGCGAAGATTACGATGGGGTGATCCTCTCTCACCTTATCTTTTTATTTTGTGTGTGAAAGTTTGTTTAATGCTCGGAAGGAGAATGTTGATTGAGGTCTCATTCACGATTGCAAGATTATGGGAGGTGCTCCGGTTGTCTCACATCTCTTTTTCGCAAATGATAGTTATTTTTTCTTCAAGGCTAAAGTGGAAGAGTCTAAGAGAATGAAAACCTTACTACACTCTTATGAGCTTGCCTCTAGGCAGGTTAGTAATCTTAGCAAATCTACACTTTTTTTTTAACTTTAATGTGGGAGTGATACTAAGTACGCTATCAGTTCCTGTCTTGGAATTAAAGTGACTCATGCTTAACTCTTACCTTGGGTTGCCTTCATGTATTGGTAAGCAGAAAAGAGATCTTTAATTTTGTTGAGGAAAGGGTGTGGTAGTGAGTTCAAGGTTGGAAAAGGAAGATTTTGAGTCGAACGGGCAAAGATGTTCTTATTCAAATTGTTGCATAAGTTGTCCCTACATACACTATGAGTACTTTCTTACTTCCATTAAGGTTATGTGCTAAAATCGAAAAGATGATGAATTCTTTCTTATGGGATTCTAACGGAGGTGATAATGGTGGGATCAAATGGTTAAGTTGGGATAAGCTTTGCCACTATAATTAGGAGGGAGGTTTAGGATTTTGAAAGCTTCATGATTTTAATGTTGCTCTTCTTGGGAAGCAAGAATGAAGACTAATTCAGCACCCTGATTCGTTAATGGCCAAACTTTTTAAAGGGAAGTATTTCTCTAATTGCTTTTTTCTTGAAGCTAAACTTGGGTATAATCAGAGTTATATGTGGAGGAGCTTGATGGCTTCACAAAATTTACTAAAGCAAGGTTGTCTTAGGAGAGGTGGGAATGGAAAGTCCATCTCTATTTGGAATTATCAGTGGCTTCCTGGTCATGGAATGGGTATGTGTTTATTGTTTGTCCAGATAATATAAAGGGTATTTCAATAAATCAGCTCATGAAGGTTAATAGATATGAGTGGGATGGGGAGTTCATCTTAGATGTGTTAACAAAATGGACAAAAACCTTATTCTCAGTATTCCTCTTAGCAATTATGGTTGAGGATAAGCTCATTTGGGTTTGTGATTCAAAGAGCTCTTGCTCTATCAAGAATGGCTATTGAGCTTTTAATTAGGTGGGTTCTAAAGTTGCAGGGTTAGAAGTGGGTTTTTAGAGGCAAGTGTGGAATTTGTAGGTTCAACCAAAAGTGAGAAACTAACTGGTAATGAGAATCTCATTAGGCGAAGGTTAGGCACCACCAGGATCTGCCTGTGCTATAATGGTGGAATTAAATCCTGCTTCCATGCTTTGGTTTCATGTCCGGTTGCTCGTGATTATTGGCGTCTTAGTGAGTTCAGGTATATGGGAAACCTTAACTTTTTGTTTGGCTTATGGATTAAAACATTGTTCAATAATTGCATTATTGATAGTAAGGGCAAAGTTGTTATGCTTTCATGGAGTGTTTGGCAGAATAGAAATGATGTTTTGCGGACTGGTAGTAGAAGAACTAGTGTGCAGGTGTTGAACTTTGCCATCGCCAATTGGACTCAGTGGAAGGCAACGTAGGGAGGGGATTCTATTCATAATAGCATTGTTATAGGTGATGGAGCAGTGATTTGGCAAAAACCTCTTACGCGTTGGATTAAATGTAATGTTGACATGGTGATGTTTGCAAACCAGGGGCATATTAAGCTAGGTTGTGTTGTTTGAGATGATAATGGTCGTTTTCTAGCTACTCGTAGCAAGTATGTTATTGGTTCTCCTGATGCTAAATTAGCTGAAGTTCTTAGTTCTAAAGAAGTGCTTAGTTGGTTGAAAGAAGAAAATTTGGAAAAAGTGATTATGGAATGCGATTGTCTTTCAGTTGTGTCAGCGTTGAAGGTTCCACAATCTGATCTCTCCCAATTTGGGATGATTATTGAAGATTGCAAAACTATTCTAAGTCAACTTAGAGATGCATTTTACATGTTTGTTAAAAGGTATGCAAATAACACAACTCATTCAGTTGCAAGAGCTGCTTATTTTGCGTCTGACCTATTTGTTTGGAGGGTTGTTCCCCCCAGTTTCCTTCGTAATATGTTAAGTTCTTATCTATAATTGTATTGCTTTTCAAAAAAAAAAAAAAAGTGGTGGCTAGTTCTCCATTCCCAGCCTAACAGGTTGTGCATTAATAAATTTAAAAGTCTACTTTTTTAGTATTTTATGAGAATTAATAGATTAATAGAAGCATGTATTCTTGATATTCACATGCGAATCAACATAATTGTTATTGACTTTTCACGTGCTTCTCATAGAACTTCCCATGCGCTAAATAATCTTACAATAATAATTTAACTTAGACTTAGATTATATCAATTAAATATAATGAAATTTTAATAAATCAACACATTTGTTGATATAGAAGTTTCCTGTCTACATTAGCAGAGGTTAATTTTTGTTGAAGCTATTTTGTTTTGTTTGTCCTTTCATTTCCTATATACCCAAAAATTTCCACCTAAACTTAACCGTACTAACTTTGCATGCATATGCAAAAATTTAATAATCCCCCTGCATGCAATAATGTTTTATCTTCTAAGACATGCAATTTTTATTTATTTTTTTTTAAAATCGTCTTTGAATAATCCACCTGCATAGTTGATTAGTTAAAATCTTATCTATTTATTGTTACATTTCCCATATCTAGCGTTGAGTCCGAAATTCTATTGCTTGTTCTTCCTGTAATCTCTCAAACTATATTGACTCATACACTGTTATATCTGCATCCACTTTTTTTTCTCCATTCTTCCCTAAATTCCTTTAACCAGAATTGACTAAGCAAACCCGTGACACTAATCCATTCGGATAATTAGTAACTAAACTAGATTAGGAAATTCAAACTAAATCATTTCTTTTTAAGCCATCACTCTTCTTCTAACAAGCTCATCCTTCACTTCTAACATGGCAGACAATACTAACCCTAACCCCAATCCCACTGAAACAGTAGCCGTGGCAGTAATAGAAGAAAAACCTAAAATTGTAGTTGCAACAGAAGCTAGCACAATGACAGATAAAGCAGTCCAAATGAAAAACTATTCTGGTTTATTATCAATAATCACCATCATTTTGTCCCTGCCAATTCTTGCTGCAGTTATATGGCTACTATACATGAAAGATTATGATTGTGAAAAGCTCTTGAAGTTACCAAAACTACAAACTGGGCTTGGGATTGGCTTGATCTTTGTCTTCCTGATTAGCAACACTGCCGTGTTCTTGAGATCTCGATTTCCAATACCAGGTTTTTTCATAGTTATGGTGCCTTTGATTGTTGTACTCACCATGGGCCTTGCACTTGTTGGCGCGTACAAGATGGAAAGCAGAAGAATAATGGCTACTCCAATGTGGTTTAGAGAAAAAGTTCGGGACGATAACAACTGGAGAAACATCAAATCTTGCATCTACAGTACTGAGCTCTGTGAAGACTTGACCTTGAGATCTCTCTCTCTCAAAGCATATGATTTCAGTATGCAAAAGTTATCATCCGTGGAGGTACCCTTTCTTTTCTTTTTTTTTTTTTTTTTTTTTTTTTATTGTGAATAGAATATATGAGTGCATGATTTCAACATTTGGTCATATTATGTTAAAAATGAACAATGATAGTGTCGCTTGGGGTAAGATCAACAATAAAATCATACCTAATGCAGTGTTTGGCTTTTTTTTTTTTAATGTATCAAATGTCAATGAGCCAAAAGCGAGTTGATACTAATCCATATTTGGCACTATATTCTAGATACAACATTTTTTTACTTTATTTACAATATTTTTTTAATTTTTTTGTTCACTTTGTTGAACAAATTCTGTATCTGAAAAGAAAAACATTGTCTTATTCGTGATTGCACTGTAGCAACAGTAAGGGGTTACACCTGCACTTATTGATTAAGAATATGTTCTCAAAAATACGTTCTTGTCAATGTATATTTCGCAAACACATAGGTTTATTTGATATTGTTTCATTAATTATGCGTTGGATGTAGTCTGGATGCTGCAACCCGCCAGGAATATGTGAAATGGAGTATGTGAATGCGACATTTTGGAAGAAAGGTGATGGGGTAGGGGAAAATAATAATTCCCATATGCAGGTGAGGGACTGTGATACATGGAAGAACAACAAAACCGTATTGTGTTATGATTGTGATTCTTGCAAAGAAGGTTTTGTGGGAATCTTGGAAAGCAAATGGTCGAAATTAGGGGTCTTCCTCGTTCTCATGGCTGTACTTCTCATCCTCTCTCATTTGTTACTCTTCATTGCAGTAATGTGGGAGCGGTACTATGGTTAGGATTTAACTAAGCAGTTGTTTAGAGAGCAGCACTAGCATTACTTCTTTTTTTTTCCTCCTTTTTTGTTCTCCTTTTATATATATTAATTAATTTTCCTTTTCTAGTTTTCCCTCTTCTTTTTTTTTTTTTTTGTAATAAGGATATTAACATCTTTATAGTTTTTTTAATTAAAAGAAAACTCTTTATGCTTCACTGCTTCAATTTGAGGTATTGATTTTCATTGTTTAAATTAGTGAGATCCCAAATTTTTTTGGGTAATAAGATGCATTATTCCTTGTTCCGTTCTTTTATTGCCAAAATTTCAGCAAAAAAAAGTAAATTACTAAAATAAAATATTTCTCTCTTCTATTAACCACAAAATTTCACTGAGAATGTTTTGTCTTCTGGATTCATTTGTCCATGCACTGACATATAATGGCAAGAGTTGTAGGTATTTTTAAAAAAAAAAAAAAAAAAAAAAAGAATTGTATTAAGGTAGCCCAAAGACTACCAGGTGATACAAAAGGTTCAGAAGTTCAAACATCACCCACACCCGTCCAGTTAAAGATGTACCAAGAAAGCCTTAGCAGTAGGATTGGAATGGGTAGAAGTCCAATTTTATCTTGTCTCCTTGGTGCACTACACATCAAAACAATAACCACAGAACTCTTGGTGCTCAATCAGTGCAGTGATGGTGCATTTGCAGTCATGCCAAAATGAATTCTTCTCCCCTTTTTAAGTAGCTTAACAATCAAAAATCACTTGAAAATGGCACTTCCGGCTAGCTCCGAGATGAGTGATGCGTCTTTTTCTAGGTTCTTCCATCTCAACTATAAAGAATTTGAACCAAAGACCTCATGGAAAGTCCAAAGCTGCAATACGAACTATTACTCCCCAATTGAGCCACCAACCGAGTTTGTATATGTGACATTATAGTCGACTAATTGTTGAGAGACAATTCAAAAATGAGAGCAGTATTACTACCATTGGAATTCCCTAGAGGCACAACTTCCCTCCAGATAAAGTATACAACAATAATAAAGAAAATAAGATAAAAAAAAAATGCAAAGTTTGAAAACAGAGGAGTTGCTAGAGATAAACGCTTGATCTAATAGAGGCAAGGAATTATACTGTAAGTGCAAGACAGAGGAGTTGCTAAAGATAAATGAGGTATAATGTTTGATGCAGACGGAAGGGATGGCACAAAGACGTATGCATACCTGTTGAATTCCTCATAAACCAAGTTATTCTGGATCAATGCAACTACAGCAAGTCAAAGGTTGCACTTTGGCTTCTTGGTAACCTATTCATAAACTGAGGACATAAATGTGAGCCAAACATATGATTTTTTTAGTATGGCACTTGGCTTTCTGACAGATAAGGCGCCTACCCTATAATTTATAGAAAACCCCAACTCGATGGGTCAAAGAAATGAAGTCCCTGTGCCAAGGTAGGAAACAAACCCTAATGGAACCTTCATTAAATTCACTGACTAGCAAATCATTGAGAAAAAAGAAACATGATACAAGGGACAAAAAAGCCTAAAAGAAGATTTACGATGTTCACTTGCGAGCAATTGATGGATCATACGACCCTCTCCGGAGAGCAACACTATGAGCACCAGGAAGAACTGTTCCGCCAATCCCATCATATGGTATTGTCCCATCTACTGCTGGTCCAACACCCATCTGAACCAGAGGCCTTCCATATGTATCAGCATAGGCGCCAGCACCATATACAGGGGGTGGGTATGAAGGATAAGGAGTCACATAGCCACCACCATATGTGTTTGGCACTAGAAAGTCAAAATAATCAGAATAATATTAGGTGAGAATAAATAAAGACTTCGAGCAAACTTCAAATAAAATATAGGACTGTATTTGCAGGCAAGAGGAAGTTACCATGCTTCCTCTTTTCAGCATCCAATACCTCAGCATGCAACTTTTCAACTTCTCTTGCCATCCCAATTAGTTTCTGTTCCATGGCTTGCAGTTGCTCCACCTTTTCCATGTTTAAACTTTTCTCATACTCAAATATAGCTCTTTATCCGAACAACAGGGTTGGAAATGAAAAAAAAAAAAAAAAAAAGCATCTATATCTGTTAGCACTGAAGAATTGCCTTCTATATACACATCATAGTGAAATAAATGTTGGACACCAAAAATTTGGATAGTGGCTGATAAATCGGCAATGGCATTTTGTTCTTTTGTTGACATTCAGAAGCATATAGCAAAAGATTGCTAATTTCATATTCCCACTTGCAAATCGAGTGTTTGGTCACTCTAGTAGATTACCACAACAGATAACAAAAGAAACAATATGCGCGGACTCACCTCACCCTCTTGTATTCATGCCTCAACTCGTCAAGCTCAGCCTGGAGATGAGGTAGACTCTTAAAATCAGCACGAAGTTTCTGTAATTCCTGAGAGGAGTGCTGGATTTGGGCATTAAGCTCTTGTCCGGCTCTGGCCAGATCCTGTGCCTCGATATGTGCCTGTCTCCGCTCCTTCTTCACATTTTCACCGTCCCTAATTTCTAATTCTAATTTTGCAGTCTTTTCCAATAAAATCCTAATCTGGATATCACTTTCAGTCTGGATGCTTCTCAAATAGGCCTTGGCTCGTTCTACTTCCTGCTGCGCAACAACAAGTTCCTGCCTCAGCGTCACATGTGCTGCAGCCAATCTATGATTATCCCCCGCAAGCCGTTCGATTTCAGCAGCCTGAGATGCGATCTTATTTTCTAAAAGATCTGGAGGAGGGTGACGCGAGAACCTAGGAGCCTGGGGTCGAATTTGCCTTCTCGACATTATTAGGCTTTTTCCACTACCAGAGTCTCCACCATAGTTATCGAATTAGATAATGTGAACTCGGCGTTCCAAAACGGGCTTCCGGGTTTGGTCCACGAAGATGTGTAAAGAAAATGAGTAGGTGATCGGGATAGACTAGGTTTTAGGCTTCAAGATCAGATTTGCCCACACTTATTTAAAAGGGTTAAATTAATAAAATTAGTTTTTAAATTATTTACTATGTAACTCTTATTTTAGGAGTGTTATATTATGGGTTTAGGTTTTTCTTGCACTGTAAACTTGATAAAATATGCACCGTTTTATTTAAATATCATACAGTGTCATTTTTTTGAAAAAAAAAACATAACATTTTCAGTAATAAATTCATATTTATGTCCAATTTTTTCTTTTTCTTTTTCTTTTTTAATTTTTTACATTTAAGTCTCTTTCTTTTTTTTCTTTCTTTTTACATTTCTCTTGAACTATTTTCTTTTAACATCTTCAATAACATGTAACTAAAAAATGAACTTTTGTTACATTGAATCTAAACTATAAATACACTAAAATTGATATTTTAGCATATTCACTAGAATTAGATTTGTGTTTAGATTAAACTCATATGTATATTAGTATTGAAATAAATGTACATTGATATTAGACTATATATACATTGATATTAAACTGCATATATATTAATCTTTAAATGCATGTATATTAGTTTTGAATTATATGTATATGAATCTTTAATTATATGTATATTGATGTTGAACTGTATGTACATTGAAATTTATAAAATATATTAATGAAAGATACATTAGTTTTGAATTGATACTCTAACAACAATATAACAAAATTTAAAAAAACTTTGTTGAGATACATTTTTCCTCCGTGTATATTGGTTCATTAGTTTTGAACTACATTATTCCTTAGCAGCATGTCCATTAATTTTGAACTATATATACATTGGTATTGAACTGCATATATATTGATATTAAATTGCATGTACATTAGTATTGAACTATATATACATTGAAATCCATAAATAAATTAATGAAAGATACATAATTTTTTAATTAATACTCTAACAACAATGTAACAAATTTTTAAAAACTTTGTTAATATACATTATTATTGCCTATTATTTTAATTGAGTAAGTTTTAGTTTTTTTTTTTTTTTTTTTTGTGTTTGAGTGATTTTTTATGTGCAATAAACTACTTTTAAAATGATTTTATATCAATGTATATGTAGATTAATATCAATGTACATATAATTCAAATTAAATGTACATACAATTAAAAACTAATGTATGTAAATCGCACGTGTGACATTAAATAAAACAAAGTGTTTTGATCTTAGGTTCATGAAACAATATGGACATGGGTCCATGATATAAGTTGCACTTATTTTAGATCTATCTAAAGATAAAATCTTAGCTGAAAATTGAACGTAAATAATAAATATTAATTATTTATAAAAATTTAAAACAATAGTTATGTCTTTAAGTATTTAAAGTTAATTTTATCTTTAATTTGATCTTTTTTAAATAATTGAAAGATTAATTTAATTTTTTAAGTTTAGGTTGTATAGTTATTTTATAAAATACTTAATAATCCCTAAGATTTACCTATCATGTTTGAAAACAATTTAATTCCTAAAATTGATGTTTTTAAGTTGAATTAAATTATTGCATAAGACTTGTTCAAAACAAGGTCTACAAAAAAAATTATATAGAAATCTCACAAAAAAGAAAAATAGATGCGTAAACATGGCAAAGTGAAGATTTTAGATCTTGAATTTGAAGTAAAAGTAAAAGCAAAAATGAAATTCAACTTTATTTTAGACACTATAGATAGTTGATACACTTTGTTAGAATTTCCCTGTTTATTTATACAAATTTCCTGAAGTTTTAATTTTTTTAATTTAAATTAAATTTAATGAGCAATAGATAAGTGTTATTATTGTTATTATTATTATTATTATTATTATTATTATTATAGTATGAATCTAGATCATAGAATTTTAAAAATTAAATTTGAAATATACTATACTACTCAAAAAGAAATGTTATATAAGCTAAACTAAAAAAATTATCAAATGATTTAAAATAATAAGTATTAATACTTTTCATTTGTGTAGAAAAAGTTGATGATTCGTCCTAATATACTGTATTCCTTGATCGGTTTTAATATGTGATGTTTCTTACACTGTATTGCTATATATTATAGGAGACAAGTGCACTATAATATATAGCTGTGGTCGAAATATAATATTTATTAATAAAATGTATTAATGAATGAAATAAATTTTTAATTTATAATTTTTTGAGATAATTTTGATATTACAAATGACCAAGCTAAAATATAATAAGTAAGGAGTAATAATTAATATGTGAAAAAAATAAAGAAATTGGTATGCCCGTGAACATTTAAAAAATCTATAAACAAAAGACTACTAAAACAAATCCCTAGACAAACAAGTGAATTTCATCATAGGAGGATATGTCTTTGGACCATGAAAAATTTGTAGGTCTTATTTTTTTATTTGGCAAAAAGTTAACTAATTTAAAAACTTCAATGTCCCGAAAAATCAATTATATATATATATATATATATATATATATATATATATATATATAGTTGAACTTTTTTTGTCACTCAATTTTCTTTAAACCAAGTAAAAAAAATCTTGAAAATTTGACTTACCTGCTCCAAAAAAAAGATAATTGAATTATTGAACCAAATGAGACCACATTGAATCAATCCATGTGAAAAGAATGGAGATGCGAATCATTTGATGGACCTGGTTAAGGGCCTTAAGTTAAGGCCAGTAATAATAACTAGGCCCACTGTTTCTTTTGAAATGTTAATTGACATGGACTTTAGGACAAATGAACGATTCAGTCCTTGTACTCTTATTGCACATTTAATCAATAACCTCAATTTCATTTTTGGTTTGATTTAATCTAACTTTGTGTGATAATATAATAATAATAATAATAATAATAATAATAATAATAATAATTAACTTTTATTAATAGAAACTTATGTATAATATTTTTAAAATAAATTTAATAAAAATAAATAATCCTTAATGATGGCTATAGGTCCGATATTTTCAGTGATTCAACCTTATCTAATCCCAGTATAGTTTGAATATTTATAAATGAATTTGTGAAGGATATAAATTTGAAAAATAATTAATCAATTTCTTATTAGGTCCAGGATATGAATTTAGAACTAAGATGCATGCTTTCTGAAATATTTTATGACCCAAATAAGTAAAAAAAAATATATATATATAAAGAAAAGAAAAGAAAATAACTTATCACCAAAGGATTATTCTAGTAATAAAGGGTTAAGACCCTCTATTAAAAGATTTAAACTCAAATCTTGCTTGAAAGGTTAGAAAACTTTATGGCAGGGAAAGAACCATTTCTATCATGTTCCTCATCCAACGGATAAAATGAAATGCTGAACAACTTTGGCAAGACATGCAAGATTTTGTTTTTTTTTTTTGGGCATTATTGAAAGATTTTATTTCGATGGTGTAAGTATACAGTTTTCTTCTCATTTTCTTTTTTTTTTTTTCCCCCTTCTTGTTCAAAAATGGCCTTGTTCTTTCTTCTGAAACATAATGACCCTAAAGTAACAAAGAAGACTATTAAATTCCTCCATCTCCTCCCCACTTGGCAGATAAGTTTTTCCAGAAGTTTCCATTCCTGGAAACTTATGTACCGACTTGACTATACACTTTGTCGTAATTCTTTCTCCATAACTCTTAGACAAAAGAATTATTTTCTCATTGCACCCATATCACAGAACTTTCTCGAAATAGCTTCCTACTTTCCCAATAGAAGATTACCAAACATATACAGAATTAGTTGCCAATTGCTTAGCCCTCTAAGTGTATAGGTTTACTGTTATGGTTAAGTGATTCCGGATGTTTTAGTCTTTCAACATATAGCATTAGAGGCACAACAGCAAACTGGGTTCACATAATTATAGATATATTAATGAATTATTACCCTTTTTTTTGTGATCTTGGAAAATATAAAACTTGAAATACTTTGGTATTGTGATGATTACAAATAGAACAGCCAGCCAAAGTGCCCACTTGCGTTGAAGAGGTTCGACAGAGGCCGAAAATAATCATACTCCACCCTAGTGGGTACATGCTTCTGAAAAAGAAAATGCTGGGTCGGCACCGTCCATCAGAAACAGACGCACGCCTGAAACTACATGAATAGCCAACTCACGAAGCACAAATTTGTGTCCCAGCAAAATCCCAGATCAGCCACGCTTCCACTTCCACTTCAATCAGCATAAAACTTATATTCCTCCCACACAGTCCCACTACGTCAAGTTCACACGTTTACCCTTCCTTTTTTTGCAACGAAAATTTTATAGTGAGATTATTAAAAGAACTTTCAACATTTCAAATGGATAGTTGTTGAATTATTAACTAATTAAAATCCAACAAAATACTTATTTTTAAATATATAACAATTCTTTAAAAATATGTGTTATTATTATTATCAATATTATCAATAAGTGCAAGTGATACCGGCATTGGTGCTACAGTGATAGTTCAAATATATACAAAAAAATGAATAAAAAATAAATAATTTCTTGAAAGGAATAAATTATATATATGAATTTCAGGTACAAAATTAATTGAAATAATGTACATAAAATGAATAAAAAAATGAATAAATTTTATATATGGAATAAAGAAATTTTGTACCTAAATTATGAGTTAAATAAGATCTAGTATGGTTATTGTTACCATCAAAATCGTGTGGTTCCTTGTTAATTTTTGTTACAAATACAAAAAAGTGAATAAAAAGATACAAAATTTAATTAAAAAAAATACATAAATTGAGTATAAAAGTGAATAAATTTTGTATCTAATATAAAAAAAATAAACATGCCTTTAGGAGCGATGCTTCTGTTCATATTAGCGTAGAGTGATGTATAAGCTATGTTATGCCACATATCGTCCAAGTAATTATGAACAATATTTTCGCTCCAAACCGTACTTATATTTTTTTTTTTTACAAAATAAATATATGATATTTTTATTTTCATTTAATTTTTATAGTATTCGAATTATTTTTTTTATTTAATTCAATCTAATTTTAATAATTTAGATATATTATGGGTTAACAATAACAAAATTGTTTTTTTTTCATTTTCGTCTTACAGATATATAATATTTGTATTGTCTATTCGCTTTATTTATTATATTAATATTTTGCGATTGTATTGTAAAAAAAAATGTCAAATACGATGGTTGGTGATATTACTATGCATGTTGCTTAATGTAATAGCAATTTTTATTAAAAGAAAATGTAAGCATCACGAGATATGACATTAATAACGTGATGCACTTCTTGGTATATTTGATTTTTTTTTTTTGTAAATTTTATATAAAATTTCATTAGATTATTTTAATTTTTATATTTGATCATATTAAATTTTTTATTTTTTATTTTCAGTAATTATGTATGAAATTTAAAGTAACTAAATATAATTTTGATCATTATAGTACTGCTTAATATAGTATTTAATTATTCTAAAATTTATATATTATTATAAAAATAAAAATTAATATAATATTTAATAGAAAAATATTAAAAATAAATAATCAAATTCTATATAGAATATAAAAATAAAAATATAAGAGTGAAAATTATAATGTCGTTTACATTATATATCATATTTTAATATTATAATTAATAATTCATCATTAAATTAAATAAAAATTATTATTTATTATTAAATAAAATAAAATTATTATTTATTATCGAATTAAATAACATTATTTAATGTATTATTAAATATATCATTGTAAAATTCACCAAATATAAAGTGATGCCCTATGAATACCATTGCTTCTTAATATATTATAAATGTCAGACCTTATTATTATTTTTTAATTATTAATTGAATGTTAATATTAATGCACTCTAACTGGGCTACTAAACGGATAGCTAAGTACCTCTAAATAAACATTTATAAATAGCTCGTATCTCTCCATAATCTCTTCACCAGAAATCATCTACGTTCTGACCTGATACTCATTCAGAAGAATTAACTATACTCTTTATTTTCAGTTCTGCTCAAGGAAAATGGTTACATTCAAGTCTCTAGCTTTTATCGCTTTGCTTGTTGCCCTATCAGCCATTGAATCCGAAAGCCGGGTTGCAAGAAAGGATTTAGGACTCGATATTGGTGGTGTAGGACTTGGAGTTGGAGCAGGAATAGGCCTAGGATTAGGAGGATAAAACAATATTTTAGGGCATGTACAGGAGCAAGAAGATCATCACATCATTTGGTTCTTTGAATTTTTTATGTGGGTTAATATTAATTATGGATTGGTTTTAATTATTTATAAAACGGACTAAATAATATAGTTTATTGATTTGGGGTAAGCCCAATTAAAATGTGATCAATTGAATTATGGGCTTGTGACATCTTTTGTGGGCCGATATGAAAAACGGTCAGTGTAAACCTATTTTAACATGGACTTGTGATGGGTGGACCCATTAAAATTTATTATAAATATGTTAGGTTCCCTCTCTTGCCTTCATAACAGAAAACCCTAGTTGTTACACCTATTTTAGCCGTCTTTGAGAAGGTCAAGGAGAGGAAAATATAGCTTTCTTTTTCAACCGTTCTGATAAAAGTTCAAGTGGTGTGTTTCAGTTTTCGTAATTATGGCTCAGAACAATTTGGGATTCAACATGAAGACAAATACGCAATTTGTTTCCGTTCAATTATTAGATTTGGTGTTCTAAATTTATGTACAATATCATATATTAAATATATTACATATTATACAAATATAAAAGGAGATGAGGAATCTGCATGTGTTTGACGTCACCATTTTCGTTAGCTGTGTTATTGCATAAGGCTTATTTTTTTGTTAATTAATCGTCTCTTTCCATATATATATATATATATATATATATATATATATGAATGCATATGTGTTTGTGTGTCTTTCTTCACCATATGAATGCAATAAAAGTTCTATAACGAAGAAGACAATTTTCCGCCTCTTTATTCTTTGATAAAGATCTATATGCATGGATCTACTTCTTGGGCATGCATGTTTGATTTTTCCAACAAATTTTGCAGATTAACAAGAAGAGTTGAGGATGATGTATAGATTTACCACAGATAGATACATACATGAAAGATGGTTTTTCTAAATATGAAGATTAATAGATATGTGAGATATCTATATATTTGAGGTTGCATTTGTATGCAATTGCATTTATTCAGTTTCTTCACAATCATAAAAGCCGTAATATAATTCAAGACTCCGATTACTGGAGAGTTTTAACTATTAATTAATGCATAATAATCGATTGCTACTAGTAGCTATACTCAGATGAGCACCCAGGGTATTTTTCCATTGAACTCTCCTAATTTATTCGATCAAATTTTGGAATGGCTAAAGATTCATTTAAGTCTCTGAACTTTTGTAACACCTACAATTGCACCTTGTCAGAACTTTTTTCAAACAATTTAATTTATTCCAAGACAGCTTAAAACTTTTTCATCTAATATAGATAAGCCCAAAAATATTTTCAAAAATCTTTCAATTAAGTTTAAGTTAATCTCCCATTGCATAAAGCTTCTAATATGTTGGTAATAAATTTGAATCATAATCCTTGAAGGCTTAAATAAATTAAACTATTTATTATTAATCCATTTATTAATTGATTCAGAATTTATAGATCTCATTAACATCCAACAATATATCATGAATCTCGATTATTGAGAAGAGTTAAACTGATTTGATATAACTTTATTCAGTCATTTTACCGTTATATTCCAATTAAATATATGAAATTAGTGTTAACTCCAAATTTGTCTAACCATTTTAGTTCTTCAAACATAACTAATAACTCGTTAGACAAAATATGAACATCTTTTCACAATTTCTTTAATGTCCTGACTAAGGTCTTAACGTGTATAACTCGTTGAGAACAATGAAATATCTGTTTAATTAATTTACAGCGAATCAGATATTATTTATCATTTATCCACCTTTATATAATTCATAGACATATTCAGTAGCCTTACTATAGGTGATTATGGCTATTGGCTTGAACAATGATAAGTGGTGGAACCAGAAATTTTTTTTAGGGACTCATTTATTTAAAGCTATTGATGACCAACAACAACAAGATAAGAGTTATTCAAAATCTGATTTTAGAAAATTTCGATGATCGAAGTTATTTTAAGAATATTTTTTTTATTTTCATGTATATATTTGATAATGATTAAATATACTTTAATGTGTTTAAGGAGATTATTTTATATATATATATATATACATATATATATATATATATATATATTAAAGAGAAATGATTTTATGTTAAAAAGATTATTATTTTAATTAAGGTTATTTTATTTATTATGAATTAAGTTTAAAAAGTTATGTCTAATGAATTTTTATATTTAAAAAATTAAATTTAAATGAGTACATGTTTATAGTTCTTTATTTTAAGATGGGTAGACATAAAGAAAATATATGTAATGATTACAAAATTTAAAGATATGGAAATTAATTATTTAAGTATGAATTTTATTGAGATTTAAGAAAATTATGAGATTTACTTTATGTTAATATGAATATAAGATTTAAATGATTTATCACTAATTATATTATGTGAATTAACTATGTTAAGTAAATATTTATGGAATTTATGAAATTAATTTAGTTAATATGAGTATATAATTTAAATGATTTTAATGTTAATTATATTATGTGAATAAATTATGTTAAATAAATGTTTAAGAAATTTAATTAATTTATGTGAAGGATATTAAGTTATTTAAGTTATTGATTAAGTTGATTTTATCAAGAATGTTATGTGACTTAATTTAATTTAAAGTATTTAATTATGAGAAATAAAGTTATTTATGTGAGAAGAATTATAATTAATCTTGAGAAATCAAATTATTTATAAAATATATTTTATGTCATGAGAAGTAATTAGTTATGAATGATTTATTATTTGATTTAAGTAAAATTTAATGATAATTATTTAAGTGAGATATTATATTATATTTAAAAGAATTAATTTAATTTAAACTAATTTATGTATTTTATGAAATTTAATTTAATTATGGATAGAAAATTTTAATTTTATATGGTGTAAATTTTATTTATGAGAAATTTAATTATTGTATTATTATTATTATTATTATTGATATTAAAATGAAAAACAAAATAAAATAAAATAAAATAAGCCAAAAAAAAGAAATGAAATAAATAAAGGGGATTTTTCTGATGCAAGGAGGATGAGAAGGGTGTGGAGCACAGGTGGGCTTCTAAGCTTTTCTTTTGTTGGTATTTGTTAATAAAACGACGTCATTTCATTTAAGTGAAACGGAACGACGTCGTTTTATTAGCATCTAAATAAAAAAATTTATAGATTTGGGAGAGGAGCTTTCTTCTTCTTTCAACTCCCTCCCCTAAATCTGTCATTCATAGCAGAGATTAAGGTCTCTATACAACTGTGTTATCTCCCTTTATTTCTTTCTCATCGGCGGTGGTCAGAGAAGGCTTCAGTTCATGTCAGTCTCGTCTCTTCTTTATTCCATCACTAACCGTGATATTATCAATTAATTGTTTACACAAAATAAAAGAACGTATAAAAAAGGTGATACAAAAAATGTATCTAATACTCATTATGGTACTCGTTATAGTGGAGATACCTTTTAATATTTCTATAATAAAGAGAAAATAAAAAGAAAGTAATATGAAAAAAAAATCTACCACTTCTTATTACAATAGAAAAAGGATATTTAGCATTCATTCGTACCGAATTTAATATTCCAAAAGTTGGAACGAATCCTTAGGAATTGACAGGCCTTCAAGGCCTGGATCCCTTGGTTACAAAATATAACCCTTGGAGATTAAAAAATAATAATAATAATGGAGAGGATGAGCGCTTTGCCAGAGGAAACATATAAAGTGTGTTTTCTCCAAATTTAAGAGAGAGCTTATACGATAGAGAGAGCTTATAACTTTGTAAGTCCTATTATTTTTCATACTGAAATTCTTTTATTTCCTGTAACTTTATGACTCCTATTAGATCTGATTTTATGGCAGACAAGTGGGTTGGTTGGACAATCAGACATTGATCTATATTTCAGGAACTAATGATCACCACTTAATTCCGAATTTCAATTGTAATCATAAAAGATAATATGGTTGTAAATATTGAAAACTTCTATACAGAAATCTCATCTTCAAATTTGATTGCAAAGGAAGGATTAATTAATTAATAGCTCGTTAACTTCATTTTATTTATCTAGTCTAACAAAAAAGTATTATAGATCTCGAAATTATGAAACTCATGAAAAATTTTTTAAATTGACAATTTAAATGGTAATAATTATTTGATAGTGTGAGAGACTAAAGTTTTAAATATAATAAGAAAGTTTGATATACTGAAAATAATTGATGTCTTTTTTATGTAGTCATACTCTCATAGTGGATTAAGAGTTTAGGATCTCCAAATTAGGATGTGTCATTGTTATTGCTGATAATTGATTTTCGGACAAAAATTAGAATAATTTTTTTAATTTATTATAAATTTGTCAATCTGAATTTTGTTAGTAAAAGAATTGATTTTAAAATAACTAAATTATTTTTAACGTGTAAATATAAATATTTTAAAACTTAAAATTGTGGTAGTTTAATAAACAAAATTTTTATAATAGCAACAATGATCATGTTCATCTACCCTTGACTCCTAACTTGAAAATACACATAGTTATGATTCTATATCAAAGTTTCTTCTTTGCAATAAGAGATAAATTGTCAATTAAAATTGCTATACATATTTAAACAGATCATTCACTTTAAAATCAAAGAATGAAATAGAACCAATATGATCAATCATGAGTGAAATAAACTGAAAAGAGTATCTTAATCCTAAATAATAATAATAATAATAATTTCAACAGCAAAACTCAATTGTTATGAAATTGGCACGAGATCTTTCCTAACCACTCGTAACCTTGAAAAGGAAATATCAATTTACAATAAGATATCAATGATAAAAATATGTATAATATCTCCACAATCTTGAACATTCCAGGGTCTTCCTATCATATATAATTTCTCCACTCAGTTTGGGATCACTTACTATCCTCTTGAACATGATCAGCAAATTAACATGCTATACAAATGTGAAGCAAAATTAATAGTATGAAACCAACTCCACTATCTATGGTTAGTGGGATTTATGGGTCGGCATGCACCTTCCCTCCCTCATAATGTCATGTCCAACGTTTTGACACTGCAAAATCATTTCTAGTCAGTCCACGATTCTTTATCCTTTTCAGCCACGAACTTTTGCAGCCGAAAGAATGCCCACTAATTCCTTCTACTGTCTACACGCCTGATTGTTTATTATTTTTTGTCACACAGAAACATTGGTGCGCCTACAAACCCTAAACTATCTACTACTATAAATATTGTCCCATCTCTCACTTCTTTATCCCACCAAAAATCTTCCTAATCATTTATATCATAGTCTTTGCTATTTCTGGAGCTTTTCAATAATGGCCAACTTCAAGTATTTAGTAATTCTTGGTCTGCTTGTGTCGACCTTGGCAATCAGTGAAAGCAGGGTTGCAAGAAAGGACTTAGGGCTGGACCTAGGAGGAGTCGGCGTTGGGTTAGGAGTTGGACTCGGGCTTGGACTGGGTGGTAGTGGATCAGGGTCTGGTGCAGGCTCAGGCTCTGGTTCTGGGTCTAGCTCTAGCTCTAGCTCTAGCTCAAGCTCTAGTTCATCCTCTACGTCACGGTCTAATGGGTCTGGTGGTGCCGGTTCAGAGGCAGGTTCGTCAGCTGGGTCCTACGCGGGATCCAGGGCTGGGTCTGGATCAAAGGGGCATGGCAAATGAATGTGTGCACGTGTAAGAAAAAACTTGTTTTATCAGAAATTAAAAATAAGTGGGCTGCTACAAACATAAGTAATCAATATGATGTACTGCTGCCTTTGTATCCTATTTAAATTAAGTTTAAGCCAATATTATGCATTTTGATGGATCTAAATTTTCTTAGTGTTGTTTAAGCTTAAAATCAATTCATACATACTATACTATATTTTGGATTATTCATCAGCGTCAGGGTCTAAATCTAATTAATGTAATTCTTTCTCTACAATACTTTAAAAAAAAAAAAACCCAGTACATTTTAATAAATATAAAACATAAATAAACTAAAATCTTATATGAAAATGTCCTATTAGAATACTTCGTTTTTTTAAGAATCAATATTTTTAAAATCGGATCGATAAGTGAATCAGTTTCAAGATTGATCCTCAATTCAACTAGTTCGATCGATTCAATATAATTTTAATATTATAATTATATATTTTAAATAAAAATCTGAATAATAGAAAAAAATCTAAAATCTTAGAGAAAAAAATAATAAAAACAATTGTGCCATTAGGAATTGAAAATTAAAATCAAAAGCTTAAAACTATATAAAATGAAAAGGAAAAATTAGTTTAATATAAACACTAACACATAAAAATGGACACTCTTGAACCAAATAAAGTTATAAAATTTTATGTTAATTGTCAAAATCACTTACTCTTAACAATGAAAGTCCTAGCCAAGTGAAAGAATCGAAAAAAAGAAACTCATACTTATCAAGAATTGTACATGCTCAAACAAAAACAATTTTGTTGTTGTTTTATAAGAAAACCGAGTAGATCCATAAAAATAACAGACAAAAATTTCAAATCAAAGCAAAAAATGCACAATAATAGAAATTAGCACATGAGTGAGTAAAGATACGAACAAAAATTGAACGTTCCCACCGATGTTTAAAAAAAGCTTTGATTTAACCCATGCTATAGAATGGAAGGAAACTTTTCTTAGTTAGCATATAGTGATCAGGTTAGATATGCACTGATTTAACTTTTCTCAATTGCTCTGAATTGGAAGGATTTGAAGGATTGAGAATTGGGTTTTGATAAAAGTTCAACAAATAGCTGAAACAACGAACCCAATTTTATAGGGGTTTTGACTTTTGTGGATTTAATCCATTTTGTATACTATCCATTTTATCATTTGAATTGGACCAAACTATTAACCGGTTCTTATTCTATTGATCTGATCAGCCGATCTGATCTAATTTTCAAAACATTATTAAGAATTCATTGAAATACTCTAATATTTACACTATTACATTAAAAAATTATTCACTCGCTCCGATATTTACACTTACATTAAAAAATTATTCTCTCGCTTTTTATTTGTTATAGGTCAACGGTGGCAGATTATTGCCATATAATTTCGAAAATACCCTTAAATACGCTAACCCAAAAAAAAAAAATTCTCTTTTTTTCTTCTCTCTTCCTTCAATTTCATACCAGGCATACCGTAGGATCACTGACGTAACTATTTGAGCTATATCTATCAACATCCAAGCCACTACTACCACCTGTCATACCACCAAATAGAAAATATAGTAGCTTCACCTCCGCTACACCACTCATGCCAAAAATTTCAAGTTGAAAATCCAAGTCATTATTATATAGCCAAACGGACTTGATTAATTTTAGACTATCTATGAACCATGTAGGGCTGCCAGTGAAATGGGTCTATACACCTGGTTATGTCCCATATATTTTGTTTCTTTGATTCTGATAGGTGGGAGTTAAATAAAGAGAGATACTGGTAACGGCTTGTACACTTTCTGTGGTTCTATGCCTCTTGGCCATGTGAACTTCTGTTAGCTATTTGCTGCAAATTATTGTTGCTTAATCTATCTATTACCCATCGAAAATACGATATGCCTCAACTGTTCTCATTGTTCTGGATGCTAATACAGGGTGCCGGTCAACCACACCATTAGCTATCTTTATGAAATTTTCGATTCTCTGACCCTTTTCTCCTAGTTTTTCTCTTTAATGGTCGTGTATTAGTTAGCAGCGGACACTAGGATTTGAAATCTCACCAATATAATTTTCTTCTCCAATACTAAAAAAAAAAAAAAAGAGATCACATATAGTCCAATACCAAGATTATAATTTCCATCAGAGTTCTAACCTGGAAAACCTCATCTCAATTACGCCCACGCATTTTGCAGCCCGATGTTTCAGCTGGACTGGATTGCTTATTTTGGGTCAAGGTCCTTATCTTTTTATCAAGACATCTTTTCACCTATTATAACTTTCACCGTAATAATCCATAGGGAGATTCCACTATATTTTTAAGATGCTCAGTTTCACCTTGCTCCAATTGATAATTCGCGCCCAGATCTGTTCTCAGCGAGGATAACTGACCAAATCAATAATAAGAAACTTGTTCATTGATCAAAGTGGAGCTCCCATAAATTTGAATTTTCAAAAAACTTTGAGAAAAAAGATAAATTTAGCTAAAAATTTTCCAATCTATAAAATTTTTTACACTTTTGTTTTACCCCCAAAAAAATGTATGTGTTATTTGATTTAATTATAAATTTATATTATTTAAATTAATTATTCAGAATAAGTAGATATTAATCATCAAATGAATAAAAGAATAAATTAAAATTATATTTTAATTCACAGTAAACTAGGAGAAATATTATATTATTTGGATTGAGAAAAAGAGTGAAATATTTGATTGATTTCAATTTTTTCTCAAGTTATTTAAAAAATTTTAAATTAGTTTTTATCTTTTTAGAAATTATAAATTCTTTTTATTAATAAAAAATATAAAAAGTTAATTTTTTATATTGCAAAGACCTAAATAATTTGAAAAAGAAAAAGTAATAATTTAAGTAGAATTAAAAGTTCATTTTAGATTTGATTCGATCAATTAAAAAATTCAGTAATCCATAATTTGAGTAATTCATAAAAGATAGATCTAAAACATATATCATTTATACACTTTGTTTATAAGAAATCAAAGTTGAGATATATTTAAAAGTCACACTTAATTTTGAGATTTTTCAATCAATTGTTCAAAATTTTAATTAAATTTTGAGTTATTTATTTTTAAAATAAGTTCAAGATGTTCACAACTTTAAGTAGCTAATAGTACTATTTTATTAAATTATATAAAAAATGAGTCTGTAAATTTAACAATTATTTTTAACTTTAATTTATATTTATGCCTATAATATCAAACAAAAATATTTAAAGAAGATTCTTAAATGTGTTGAAGTTATTTAGGTAACCAAAAAAAAAAAAAAGAAAATTTTCCAAAAGTGCTTTTCAAACTTTTATAAGAGAATTTATCAGGCATCATTCTAGCATTCTCAAAATAAATTTACTGGGCATTACCTAAAAAAAGTAACAAGTAGTTTGTAAGCACTATTTAAACATTTTTTATGAAAAGCAAAATTTTATTTGTTCTTATAACTATTGTTCTCTTTTCTTATTGAAATTTAAATTCATAAATATATCAAATAAATTTTCTTATTATTTTATTTTTTCTAGGAAACATAAATTTGTAGAAAGCAGTATTTAGAACTGAAAGAACAAAACTTTTGAATCAAACAAAGATTGCAGCTTATTTTGAAAAAAATTTTCTTTTAGGATTTTTTCATTCATAATTAATTATACATCATTTACAAAAAAAATCTTCATAAACTAAATTATTAAGATAAATTTAATCTCCAACACAATTAATAATGACAAATAATTTTAGTTTCAATATTATGATCTTATTTTTATTATAAATCTGTTTTGATAAGTTTATATCTTTATAAATTATGAAAATTTTTATGACGTGATGCAAAATAAAATTTATATATGATAATTTAGGTTAGACTTGAGAGATGATAGCTGATAATTTATCATTATTAAATAATTAAAAAATTAATTTCAAATCACAAAAACTTTCACTAAATAGAAAATAAAACTCTTTAAAAAAATAATAATCATAAATAAAAATCTCAACAATAAGAGAAGTAAAATTAATAAAATAGAGTAAAAACGTTCACTTTATTAAAAAATTAAAAAATTCACTACTAATAAAATATTCCAATGATATCTTCAAAAGAAGAAGTATAACGTTCCTTAAAAAACCTATTCAACCATGTCTTTATCAGATTTTAATTATAATATCAACTATGGCCAAGTCATATGGTCATTTCTAGTTTTTGTATGTGATGTGAAACTCAAATAATAATAATTCATATTGAAAAGAACAGGAATCCACAGATATAAAAAAAAAAAAAAACCTGTTTTATTAATATAAAATTTAAAAGAAATAAAGAACATCAAAGCACTACCGTTTTAGTAGAGAAATTAGCAATGAGCAAAAAGAAAAAAAATTGGAGAAAAATTATGAAATTATTACGGTTCGATTGATAGGATGTTAGCTCACTAATCGAACAGGCGGTCAAATTTTAATATTAATTATAGAATCGAAAAATTTTTTTAGTAAATTATTTATTATTAAATTTCTCTAAAATTAATATGTTTAATTACAGAATTTAAAATATAATTACTTATACGTTTTAAAAACTACTTAATTCCTAAAAAGTGGACATTAAACTGTTTAATTCTATAGTACCGTAATTTTTTAAATCATCATTGGCTCCCATAAAAGTTATCGCCAATAGAGTTGAACATAGGAAACCATTAATAAATGATTCTATAATTCTATATAGCATAGTTAAGAGGCATATTTTGTACAATAACTTGTGGACAATTATTAAATATTTGTTATTACTTATCTAAAATTATAATAATATTATTATATAAAAGAAGGTAGAAGAAGGACACACGTTTGACGAATCAGAACGTGTTTTGGCCTTTTCGGCCACGTACATCTCATTAGTTAAGTACCGCTAAAATGAACCCAATCAAGATTTAGACTTGTCCTGCAATTTGAGTATTAATTTAAATTAATATTATTTTGACCATAAACTTTATGCTATTTGAAGCTATAATGATTTAAGAATTGGGCCTTGACGGTATCCAAGAACATTTAAAAATATATTCTTACTATAAACAAAAAAAAAAAAAGTCAAATGTATAGTTGACATTTGGAATTGATATTAAACTAAAAATCTGACCTAATCAAATTTTAAATGTAGACTAAGTTGTTTTTTTTTAAAAAAACAAAAAAATATTGAGAGAGTAGATTGTTAGTAGTATGATTTGAAACATGATATCTAAGTCTAAAGAGTTCCGTATTTTGGATAAATAGTTTCTTTCTTTTTTTTTTTTAAGAAGAAGAAGAAGAAGAATTAAATCATTTTCATCTTTACCATAAATATAAAACTACTTAGACTCAATTGATAAAAAGAACACAAAAATTAAATTGCAAAGAAAATATTATCGGTGTATTTTTCAAATCCAAACACATATACGGCAGATTAAAAAAAATTATTGTACTTCCATTAATAACATCATAAGATATCAACATTAGAAGTGGTAAACCAGATGAATCTAATAGATTTGAATCATATTCAATTAGAATTAATTAAAATTATGTCTTTTCAAATAAATTTAAATTGTTGACTTTAAATTACAAATTGAATTTCAGCTATATGAAAAATTAAATCACTTTTCAGTTTTAGGTGAAAATAAATCACTCACAATTTTGTTTTTTAAAAAATCTTTTAATAATTTAAATTGAATTAAATTTAAATTATTTTAAGTCAAATTAATTTAGACTGTATTCCTAATTAAATATCATATTAAATTTAATTTTTAAATTTTCAAATCATTTTAAATTCATATTACTTTCACATTAAATTGAATTGAATTACCCTTCAAACAGGTTTAAACGGTCATTGTACCAAATAAAAAACTGCCACTCTAATAGCCATGTCATCGATACCAGGCAATCTTCAAGAGTGTTCATAAATCCCATCAAGTTAAATTAATGATTGGAGGCAAATTTTTTATTTTAAGTATTTTTGTTTGATTTAATCCTATGTTTGAAAAGAGAAAAAATAAAAGAAAAAGTAAAATAAAGATAAAAAATAAGAGATTATTATAATTTTTCAATAGAAAAATAAAAGAAAAAAATAATACTTATTTTACCTTCTTTATTTTCTCTTTAAAATATAGATAAAATATGAAAATTGAAAGTAATTTTTTTATTATTAATAAAGGATAAAATAATAAATATATAAGATAATAATTTTTTTATATTTTACTTTTTAAATAAGAGAAAATTTTATTTTTTCTCTCTCGTTTTATCTAAATATAAAAGAGTGAAAATAAATAAAAAAATAAAATTTATTATATTTTTTTTCTCTAAATAATTTTCCAAATAGAGATTAAAAGTATTTAATGGAAAGAAATTTCCACGAAGGACACAAGACAACTATTATGACCTCGTAAAAGAATGCGAGATACCCTGTTCACATGCTACGTAAAGTAAGAGGTTCACTTTGGTGGGACCTCTTACTGCAATTTTCCAGCTGGCAAAACAAAAAAATTATTAGAGAGGGAATTAATCGTCAAAAAATAGTATGAAAAAGCCTTTTCTGGCAAATTAGAAGATTAACCTTTACTGCTATGATTTATATTTGGAAGGTTAAGAATTTAATTTGTTTTCAAAAATTGCATTATTTCTGTTGTTGATATAGTTTTGAAAGTTAAGATGGCTGTGCAATTAAAGTTAGCACCTCCAACTAGGTAGATTTAGCTGTTCAGAATTTTTTTTTTAGCAATTTATTGAATATTTTGTATTTTCATTCTTTTATTTGTACACTTTCGATCCATTTACTAAAAAAATATTTATTAGAATGAGAAATCATTTAAAAATTTTATTATAATAAAAATTTCAGAAAATAAAATGTAAATGATCTTTATAAGTTCAAATGTATTGTTAATACTTTTAAAATTTTTATTATTAAAATACAATCTTAAAAAATAAGATAAAAATGAGCATTATGTATTTATGTTAATTGATAAAATCATCAACATTTTCTTTTTGTGACTCTTTCTCATTTTAATAAAATTTTAAATTATTTTTTGTTTTAATACAAATTTATAATAAAATTACATCGGTACGTCAATGTACCACAATGTGATCCATAATAATAAGATTAATATAAATTTTTCATAAGTAACATTTCATTATTAGTATTTTGAATAATCAATATATCATATATTCATTTATCATTTGAACATAAATAAATAAAACAATATTTATAAATTCATCTCAATAATATCTTTGAATTAAAAAGTATACAATAATAATAATACCTTCAAATTTAAAAGTACACAATAATTTATGTTCTGAAACAAATATTTCTTTTCTATTTTTCTCTTCATTTTCACTTTTTCTTTTCTTTTTTTTCTTTTGAGTTATTTTCTATTATATTTTATTTGTTCATTTTTTATCTTTTTCTTTTTATATAATCTTATAACTAATATTTATTTTTGTAAGCACTTTAATTAAAAAAATATATCATAAAAATTATATAATTCTTAATTTTGACATTTAATTTTTGAGATCATAATCATGCTCAAATACACACGTACATGCATGTGCGTGCGTGTGTGTATGATCTCTTTAATTAAATAGTATTTCATGAAAGATTATATTTTTTTTACGACTTTTGTCACAAACCAAATATGACAAATGATAAATATATATATATAAATATATATATATATATATATATATAGACACATACACGCGTTAATCCAATTATTTGCATAGAGGTATTTAATTGATTTTGTTAAATAATTTATATTTATGTTTAATACTTCAAAATAATATTATTTTATATGTATTTATGCAGTAAATAATATAATTATCTAATTAGAGTTTAAAGTGATAATAAAAGACTTTTAATTAAAATTGGTATCAAATTAGCAATAAATAACAAAACTATTTTTAAAGCAAATAATTTGAGAGGAATCTATTTTGGTAACACATTATATATGTTATTATTTTATAATATCATGATTAATATAATTTAAAAGTAATTAAGTAATAATTTTATTAGCATGTGTAATTATTTATTGCTTTAGATAATTTTATATTGATAAAATTATCATAAATAATTAATAAATTATACACATAATTTAAAACTTTATATAATGATATTGTAATATAATAACATATATGTCACTGTAAAATTTATCTCTATTTTTTATGTTTTGTTTACCAATATATATATATATATATATATATATATATTCCCTTTTTAAATATAATTTTTTTTAAGAACTTTGGTCTCCTTTTCTAATTTTCTAATTTCCTTTTGCTTTTGTTTTATTTTTAATTTCTTCTATTAAGTAGAGTCAAATTCTTTATATAGTTCTTTTCTCTTTTAATGAGTTTTTTTTTTAGATTTTAAATTGTTTGTTAGTTCATATGTTTGTTAATTTATTTTACAAAATAAATATGATATTTTAAAAGATTATGATAATTGTGATGAAAAGATCCACTCGAAAGATATATCATAATATCATTGGTATTATTTTGATATTTTTAACTATAAATGCTATAAAATCTCATTTATATTGTTGAGTATGATTCAGATGAGTTTATTAAGCAATTTATTATAAGATAATGAAAGCATTTTAATATTATAAATTCACAATGTATATTTAATTTGCCATGATTACTTCATAAGTTAATTCAAAGTTTGGGGAATGAAGATAAATGTTTTTTTGTTTTGTTTTGGGTGAGTTCATATATGTTTAGATGAAATTTAGGTACTTGAACATGTTTAAGTAGGTTTTATTTAAGAATAGAATTGAATTAGTATGTTGGAGGATGTTTGTGTGAGCATTTCATAAGAACTTTAATGATGTTTCTTGGTATGATATATATTTATATATATGTGTGTGTGTGTGTGTGTGTAGGGTGTTTAGAAAGTTTTGAAAATAGAATGAAAGTGGCGCATGAAAAAAAGAGGTCTGAATTGCCTTGGGCAGGTCACGTAGCAATTCTGTGGCCATGTGTAGAAGGTAATTTCCACGGCTGTGGAATTTCACCCCTTGAGCTATGAAATCCTTCTTATAAATAGATTTTTCAAGTAGAATATTCAGCCCGTCTAGCTCCTCAAAATCCATTAAGCAAAATCAAATTACACGGTGTGGAGCTTGGCTATAAATAGACTATTTAATTAAACCAAACAGTCTCCTTTTTTCACTCTTTTTTTGTTTTTCATTTCTCTTATTCTTTTCTCTAAAATTCTAAGCTCTAATGTTTCTAAATCTTCAAGACTCAAAATTTAAATATCCTTTAAGCTAAGACCATAAATTCTTTATATCAAATTAACTTACAACAATGAATTTGAGCTACATATCTAAGTTTGATTTTCATTATTCATCTTCTTTTCTTCAAGAGAAAAGTTGTAGATTCTTTTTCATAAACTTCCACCGTATGAGTGCCTTTCTTCCATTTTGTTTCTAGTATGTTGGAGGTTTGCCAAAATTAGGATTTCTAGTGTAAAAAGCATAATTTGTAAAAAAAAAAAAAAAAGGACTAATTAAAAGTTAATACTCGCAACTTATGCTTTATAGAAAGCATAATTTGTAAAAATGACTAATTAAAAGTTAATCCTCACAACTTATGCTTTTGAATGTTTTATTATACTATTTCAGATTTTTCTAATGATGGATTTTTCATGGGCATAACTAGAAATCGATGGGTGATAAAATGTACCTAAGGTTTAATTGGATTTATTGAATTCTTTTCTTAAATCTTGTATGACTAAAGGTAATGATGATGTATATGTATTTCTATACCATCAAAAGCAAAAAGAAGAGTAAAAATATTAGTGCTTTGGTTATGAGGTTCATCTTTTGGCAATAGATAGCAAGTTATAAATAGATATTACTTATTATAGCGTTCTATTATTTCTCTCCCACCTTTTCTGCATATAGACATCATATAATAGTAAAGCATGATGACTATGTGAAATATGACATATATATATATATATATATATATATATATATATATGTCATATTTCACATAGTCATCATGCTTTAGTTAGGCAAGATGTGCATAATGAAGTTGTGATATGTGGGTAGGATTATTTGACATTGAGATGATAATAGATGATGATAAAGGAAAGAAGTAACAAAACCTAATCATGCATGCATTGGTCTGAATCTTGAGAATACTCCTTGAGCTGTAAGAAAGTAAAGTTAGTAAGAATAAGGCACAATGAGTAAGATGAATACTCTTGTAGTGTTAGAAACAAACTGATGGTTTGGATTATTTGTGTTGTTATGTACGCTATTGAAGTGCTTTTATATGTGTATGAATCGTATTACATCGTTAAAAGATTTTATGCCATTATTGTATATTTTGCGATTCTACGTCATACTAACATTTATTTTTTGAGTTGAAGTACTCATTATTGTCTCACCATCATTTAGGGGTGACCGATCCCAATCTTGATCTAAGATTTTGAAAAATTCCAGAATTGAACCAAAAGATCGATCCTTCAAAAATTGAAGGACCGAGACTGGACTAAACTAAAATTCGGTTTGGTTTCTATACATGCTTTCGGTACTATTTAGTTATTTGGTTCAGTCCCGATTTGGTCCTAAATTTATTTTTTAAAAAAATTCATAATTACAATTATTTTAATCTATTTTATTCATATAAACTATCCCTTTAAATATTATGGAATATATTATAACATAAAATTATTTATGTTGAATAAATAAAATTAATAAAAAATATGACTTTATAATTATAAAAATAATTATATTAAGTAATATTCAAATGTACAAATATATAACATATTTATAATATTTAATTTCTATATTTTTGTTTAAATATATAATATATACATGTATTTAATTAATATATAATCCTATATATATATATATATATATATATATAATCGATTCTTCAGTTCGGTTTTCGTCCAGTCTCAATCCTTTTTTTATATTTTAGGTTCAGTATTTATTTCAGTTTGATTTTCGACTCGATTCAAAAAATCCTGAGAACCTTGCCTAGCCCTACCATTATTACAAGTTTAGAAGAAGAGGCATCAAGAAAAGATTTATAATTATTTTATGTACTTAAGTTGTTGTACTCTCTCAATGTATTAACTATTATTAAGGATAAGTTACACTAATGTATTAGAATTATAGTTTATTTTTATACATTTGCATTAAGTGTTATTAAGGATAAACTACACTAATGTATTAGAACTATAGTGTATTTTTATACATTTTTTATAGGATTATTATGTTTATGGATGCATAAAAGCTTCCCTATTGAAAAAAAAAATATTTTTATGCATATTTAGACTTGTGGCCTTTTAACTTTAAGTTGTATATACTGTGGTCATCATAAACTTTTGAATGTATGTATATGTGATATAAAAGTAGGTTTTAATGAGTTATCTAAAGAAAGTAAGTTTCTGTAAGATGAAAATAATGATGACCACAGTGTGATATAAAAGTATATAATCATAAAGTCATAGCTCAAATAACATAAACTTAGCTTACATGGAATTGCATCTAGGTAGCATAAAAATAGAAAATGCAGAAGCGAGAAACGGAGAAACATAAAGAAATGATATTTTTAAAAAAATAAAAAAATGAAATGTGGAAAGAAACTTGTAAGTATAAAAGATATAGAGACATATTTATAAATATTTTTCTTACTTATAATAAATATTGAAGTAGCTAATTATGAGATCATACAAAAAATAATATTAAAACTAATTATTTAAATCAAAATTAACTATAAAAAAGTAAATAAAATTATAATAATCAATTAAATATTCAAAAATAAATATTCATTGTTCATAAGTTTCACAACTAAAATTAATAGTAAAAAAGAAACATGTTTTCAAAATGAAAATGCATTTCTTAATTTTTCAAAATTATATAAATGTCTCTAAAAAATTATATGAGAGTTTCAATGAATTTCTAGAAAGGAAACATTTTCGAAATGTAAAAACGTCTTCCTTCATGAATTTCCATACATCATAAAATTGCATCATCCAATAATTTGCAACTTTGTTAACATATCTTTGTAGTTAGCTTCTGGGCATGAAGTCGTGACATCTACAAGTTAAAAATCAATTTTTTTATTTTTTTTTTTATCTTTGAACAAATATAAATATATGAAAATTAATATCAAACTGATCACCATGTTCAAATTTTCAAATTTAAAGCTTCTAAAAATCTTAAATTACTAATGGGATATAAAAAATTTTATGAACAAATATTAACTTTCATTAATGAAAAAAAAAACTAATGACAACACAATAAAATATTAATAATAGATCTAAAAAACTGATTTTGTCATTCGGTCATGAATTTATTGCTTTGCTAAATATATCTCTATGCATATTAGCTTTAACGTTTGACCTAATAAATTCATGAGAAATTATATTCTTTTAAATATTCAAATTCAATACAATAAAAAAACACTCTTTCGATTTAAATCAATATTTGCTAATAAATTATGAGAAATTTCAATATTATTAATTTAGTTTAGGAGTTTCAAAATATGAGAGAAAGTTCATTAAAAAAATCTCAAATTGATAATTATATTCAAAATATAAAATATTATATTAACTACTATTGAGATTATATTTGTTTTATAATATATTTTATTTTTAATATATTTTTTCATTCTATTCAAATTGAAAATTAAAGAAAAATGAACTTACAAAATTAAAAAATATAAAAAAATTAACTTTTAATAATTTTATCCTTTCATTAAAATTATACTTAAAAATAAAATAAAATATTTATATTTATTTCTGTTTTATTATTTAATCTCCGTTAATCCACTCTCGTGCAAGTTGTAATAAAAGCATGAGCTAATAAAACAACAGTTGCGGTGGAAGGGGGAGCGGTCACTGTACATTACCGCTTAATTTTGAGAAAAAAGGGGAGCCGAATTTACCGGTTACCTGGCATATACCTGACCATTCAATTTTAGTCTCTTGGGTTAATTGTTTTCGTGTTGTTGTCCTCCCGGAGACCGGTACTGTCGGTTGGCATTTCGACATTAGTGCCCATTAAATTGAGTATTATCGAAGAGTCTGCTTCGAAGTATCGTCATTTTTTAATAAATTTTTTTAATTTACTCATTCAATTGATTTAATTATTTTCAGTTCATAAAAATTCTTAACAAAATCATTAAGTCGATATTAACAACTAAACAATAAATTGAAATCCTGATGTCATTTAAATACACACAATTCAAACAAATTGAATGCTTCAATGGTTTTAACCTTGAATGGTTCCAGTGATGAGTTCATTGCATGAGCAAATTATTAAAAGCGTGATGACGGAGTTATAGCATCATAATCTTGGTGGGCCAATGCAATTAACCTAATGTATAACTTATCCAATTTCATTTGTGTTGGCCACTTCCAATGCACAAGCAGTACTTTATTAACTAGTGTTATATAAAATTGGAGAGGACTCTTGATTGGATAAAAAAAAATCTTCATAAAAAAATACTTTGCAAAATAATTATAATAACTTTTTTTTTATTTTTAATTAAAATTCATTTTTTTACTTTTATGTGAAAGTTAAAATGGTCATAAAATATTATATAAAATCATATTTATTATTTTAATTTGAATCAATTTGATTCAAAAGGTATTTTCGATAGTTGAAATAAAAGAAAAATTAGAATTTTTTAGAAAAGATAAATTTAAAATGTATAATCAATGTATGTATTTCTTTTTTGTTTGTTTAAGTAATAAATATATGCATTTAATTATTTTGATAAAAAAGAAATTAATATTAAATTACTCATCTACTAAAAATGTTCAAAACTTAAAGATTAAAATTGAATTATGGATTTATGAGTTCATCTATTTTTTATTTATATAAAATTACAAATATAAAGTTTATGTAGTTAAAAATCATTTTTAAAATTAAAAATATTTATAAAATTTTTTGATTTCAAAAAATTGCATCTCATGCATAAAACATGTTTTGCTATATTATTCATTAAAGTTAAATACAAATTACATTTAATTATTTAATTTTTTATATTAAATTATTAATTAATATTAAAAATTAAATATATTATAGTTAATATAATAATAAATATAAAATTAAATATTTATAATTACTTTAATCTTAATTAGTGTTAATATAAAATAAAAAATAATATATTATATAATATATATATACACATTGATATATTAAATTAAATTAAAAAATATGTAATAATAAAAGAAAACAAAAAAAAAAAAAGGAAGAAAATCATCTTCCTCTAATCACTCCCTCTCTTTGCAGTTGAATTAAATTAAAAATAGAAAGTCCAAACCCATATGACACAAGGCATTGCCAGTAATAATCTGTTGGTTTCTCTCACTTCCAATCTGGCAGCCCTTTAACGCGTTCACGCGTATGCTTGTCGTTGCTACGTGGGTTACCACTATATATAGCTCTTCATGTCTTTCCTTCCATTGGCAGGTGCAGAAAAATTTGATCGCCCACTATTTTCTCTGCTTCTGTACACCCCCCTCCAATTCTTATATCTCCCCCTTTATCCCCTCCGTCATTATCATCAAGATCAAGCAACATAAAACTACTATATTTTAAGCGTTATTTTCGAGAACAAGATTTTATTATACACCAAGAAATTAAGAAAATGCCCTCCTTGGAAAATGATTTATTTCCGTCTACGCCAGGCAAGTTCAAGATCGACAGGGCCCACACAATGAACCGCCAGTTCCACCGGTGTTTCTCCTCCACCAGCACCATGTTCTTGTGGGCCCTTTTCTTGATCGCTCTGACGGCGTCCTACTTGAGTTTCCAGAGTTTCATCGATTCTGGTAGCCGGTATTTCTCCGCTTCTTGGGGTGGCATACAATGGGAGAAACAGGTCAGGAATTCCGCCCACATCCACCGCACTGGAGGTATGTCCGTGCTTGTTACAGGCGCTGCTGGTTTTGTCGGGACCCATGTGTCCTTAGCACTCAAGAGACGCGGCGACGGCGTCGTTGGACTCGATAACTTTAACAGCTATTACGATCCGTCATTAAAGAGAGCGCGTAAGTCTCTGCTCAACAATCATGGCATCTTTATCGTCGAAGGTGATGTAAACGACGCGCGGCTCCTAGCCAAGCTGTTTGACGTAGTGGCTTTTACTCACGTCATGCACTTGGCGGCTCAAGCCGGAGTCAGATACGCTATGGAGAATCCCCACTCGTATGTCCATTCCAACATAGCTGGCTTGGTCACGCTTCTGGAGGCCTGCAAGTCGGCTAACCCTCAGCCGGCTATAGTTTGGGCTTCGTCCAGTTCCGTGTACGGGTTGAACGACAAAGTCCCTTTTTCTGAATCGCATCGGACAGACCAGCCCGCGAGTCTCTACGCGGCTACGAAAAAAGCCGGTGAGGAAATCACACATACTTATAACCACATTTACGGGCTGTCAATAACTGGATTGAGATTTTTTACCGTGTACGGGCCATGGGGAAGACCCGATATGGCTTATTTCTCGTTTACGAGAAATATATTGCAAGGGAAACCGATTACAATATATCGGGGCAAGAACCGGGTGGACTTGGCCCGAGATTTTACGTACATTGATGACATAGTGAAAGGTTGTGTGGGGTCATTGGATACTGCAGGGAAAAGCACCGGGTCAGGCGGGAAGAAGCGGGGGCCGGCACCGTATCGGATATTTAATTTGGGGAATACATCACCGGTCACGGTGCCAACACTTGTGAGAATATTGGAGAAGCATTTGAAGATGAAGGCAAAGAGGAATATTGTGGATATGCCGGGAAACGGGGACGTGCCGTTCACTCATGCGAATATTAGCTTGGCCCGAAGAGAACTCGGGTATAAACCCACAACCGATTTGCAGACCGGGTTAAATAAATTTGTCAAATGGTATCTTTCATATTATGGTTATAGCCGTGGAAAGGCGGTAAATTAAGTTTTGGTTTTTTAATTTTTTTTTTTTTATGAAAGATTTTCATTTTCCCACTGAAGAAAAAAGAAAATGGGAAAAGAAAATCGAGTAAAGTGAAAAAAAGAAAAGAAGTATAATCCTTCTGTGTAAGTGAAGGAAGGAAACAAAAGAAAGGTTCAGATTGTCTCTGATATTATTATTATTATTATTAATTCATTGTAGACACAACATCTGATTTAGTTTTTTGGTGGTAGTGATAGAGAGAATTTTCACATTCTTTTACAGTGTGTTTGGCAAATATGCATAGGGAGGAAAGAAAATAAGGAAGGAAAATAAATTTTATTTTTTCTTCTTATTTTTTCTCCTCATGTTTGGATAAAAAAGAGGGGAAGAAAAATAATTTTATTTTCTCTTGTTTGAATAATCAAATATGGGAGGAAATGAGGGAAAATATATAATACATTTTCAATTATGTCCTTTAGTAAACAAAACATTTGAATATATAATTGTATTGTATAATGATAAAAAAAAATAAGTATTTTATAATTTAATTGATTTTATATGAAATTAAAATTTATATAATGATAAATATAATGTTAATACGAACAAATTCTAAAATTATTTTTATATTTGAAATATTAAAAAAATATATTTATAGATTGATTTATATTTTTTAA